>JAJKFI010000116.1:2868945-2887636 GCA_029204185.1 Lerista edwardsae
GAGAGAGAGAGAGAGAGAGAGAGAGAGAGAGAGAGAGAGAGAGAGAGAATCAGATGGATATGTTATCAGAGTTGGCAACTGCAGCCAAAAGGGGCGGGTAAGTTTTATGGAACCTCTTTGAGCAGGAGCAGTCTATCAGAGCAGTAAAAAAACTTGAGATTTCACAAACAATTTTTAGATTTTTCGGTGTGCTGTTTTGAGCCCAGCGTGCGGGGGGGGGGAATATCCCTGAACCCCCTTGATAAAGCAGAATATCTTATTCTGGTGTTGCCTTGCAAGGAAACTGTAGAATAGGGAACCGCAGAAAATAACCACTGCATTTCAGGTGCTTATAAAGATTGGACATCCCTTATCCAAAGTGCTTCAGATCAGAAGTATTGCGGGTATCGGAATTTTCCGTATTTGCAAATACCTAATGAGATATATTGGGGATGGGGCTGAACTTTGAACACTTCATATACACTTGTACACATAGCCTAAAGGTAATGTTATATAATAATTTTGTGCATTTTGTGTGACCTATCAGGTGTGGAATTTTCCACTTGGGGCATCCTGTCAGTGCTCAAAAAGGTGGCGTGTTTTGTTTTTTAATACTTTGGATTTCAGAATTCCAGATCAGGGCTGTATTTCGCCTCTGGTCCCTGTGAGCTTTTTGGATATTGGAAAATCCTTTTTATTTTATTTATTTATTTTAAAGATTTTTACCCCGCCTTTCTGCCTAAAAAGGCATTCAAGGCGGCAATACAAAAAACAATTAAAAAACAGAATAAAAACATCATAATTTAAAAACAGTGATTAAAAAACAATATAAAAATACAATATACAAATACAATTGTTATTCCCTGGATCAAGTGCAGAAAAATAAAAAATACAAAAAATACAAGACCATTTTTGTGGCTCCAAAGGCTGATTCATGTCTCTCTTTCCCTCCATTTCTCCCTGGAACAACTCCAACCACCCCCACCCCCACCAAGAACTCTTGCTGGAGCTCCACTGCGGCCTCCCCCAGAAGCGACGGCGGAGCAGGACGGTGTTCACTGAGCAGCAGCTGGAGGTGCTGGAGAGTACCTTTGACCAGACCCAGTATCCAGATGTGGGCACCAGGGAGCGCCTGGCCATGTTTGTCAATCTGCCCGAGTCCCGGGTCCAGGTAATTTCTAGGTCCTCAGTTCCCGAACAGAGGTTGGAAAAACAACTGTGATCTTCTGGGCTCATGGAAGTTGCCTTTTGCAACTGAATTAGACCATTGGTTCCAGAAGTGTGGCCAGAGGGGGCGAGGGAAGTATGGCAACATGCTATGTAAACAGCCCTCCCCCCCCCGCGAACATGCCCTTGCCCAGTAATGGCATCTAAATGATTTAGCAACAGGTACTCACTTTTGATTGGCACTTGTGTCGGGGCCTGCCCACCGGAAGTGAGGTCATAGCCGGAACCCAGGAACCGCCCCCAGGAACCGCCGCGCCTCCTCGGGAGTCCCGGGCCTTCTCCGGAGCTGCCACGCGGGCTACCGATTCCCCCCCCCAGGAACCGCCGCGCCTCCTCGGGAGGGAGCCCCAGGCAGCCTACCTGCTCACGCTGCTGCTGCTGTCGGTCTCCCTCGCTCCGCTGCCTGCCTGCCTGCCTGCCTGCCTGGCTCTGAGAACGTGCAGGCAACTCAAATGTGCAGGCAATTCAAATGTTGCAGGGGGCAGAGCGCAGCGCCAACGGAGTTGACGAGTGGGCGGGCGAATGGGCGGGACCAGCCCTAATCAGTGGTGTCATCCAAATGATTTAGGAAGAGGTACTCACTTTTGATTGGCACTTGTCGGGGTCCGCCCACCAGAAGTGACCTCATAAGCCGGAAGTGATGTCGTGGCAAGAAGTGAGGTCATAGCTGGAAGTGATGTCATGACAGGAAGTGAGGTCATAGCCGGAAGTGAGGTCATAGCCAGAAGTGAGGTCATGATTGTTGCCGTGGATGTGATTGTGTTTGTAATAACTTCAGCTTGTGGTTAGTGTTGATTTAACTTCTATTGCTTGGCTTTCTAGAGATATGTATATACATATTTTGCTTCAACTGTTCCCTGGTTAAATAGCAGGCTAGACTGTACTAGATTGTGAGCCCATTTGGGTCAGGGAGCCATTTAACTTAAAGGTAAATGCAAGGAGCCGGCAAGGAGCAGGAGGGGGGAACGGGCGCCCAGCAGGCCGCGCGACCATGTGGGCGCCCGATCGAACGCCGGCCCGGCCGGCAAGGAGCAGGAGGGGGAACGGGCGACCAAAAAAAGACCGCATGGGGGCTGGGGCTGGGGGGAGGCTGCAGGAGGAACCGGGACGCTGGATCTGCGCGGTTGGAGGGAGTGGGAGCTGCAGGCAGCCTACCTTCTCACGCTTGCTGCCTTATTCCCGGGTCTCCCTTGCTGCTGCTGCTGCTGCTGCCTCCGGTCCTCTCGCTCCGCTGCTGCCGCCACCACCACGCTGCCTGCCTCCCTGCCTCCTCACAGAAAGTGCAGGCAACGGCTGCGGGCATGCAGTACGCATGCGCAGCTGCTGAGCCGACGGGGCCAGCTTCGAGTGGGCGGGGCCAGCTCAACTTCTAGGAACCGGTACTCACGTAGTGGTACATAGTGGGTGCATGACATCACTGGCCCTAATCCTAGGAACGGGTACGCGCGTACCCCTGTGTACCCGCTACATGACATGTCTGCCCTTGCCCCAGGGAGGCTCCTTAGCATGCCTAAGGTGCACTGGATATGGCTCAGGCCCGCTGGCCTCACCATTCCAGCGCAATGTAGGATTGTGCTCTCAGAGGGGCATATGCGTTAATAAAACACGTTCCTATCGTCCACTTTTAATATAGATTGATGATAGGATTTCCCCCATCCCATTCTTCTACTCGTTAAAACCCATTTCTTCTTAACGTAACATACATAACATATGGTGGTTATCTTTTGCCATCTGTATCAGGTGCATAAGCTATGAGACTGATCCCAAACAAATTCAGGGTGCAATCCTAATTTGCGCCGGAACGGCAAGGCTGGCAGACTTGTGCCATATCCAGCACACGTTAGATGGCCTCTGGCGCCTCCCAGGTGCAAGGGCTCTGATGGGCTTGCTCAGATCTGTGCCTGCGGTTTAGCAGGCGCAGCTCCGAGCAAGCCACATGGTCCAATTCGGGGCCACACGGCCTGCAGACGGAGGCTTGGATGTGGCCTACCTGCAGCATCCCAGCCCCACTCCTTCCCTGGGCCAGCACGCCCACTGGCCTACCCACCCCTCACCTAGTTCCCCTTGCCCAGTTGACTATAATAGGTAGGGTTACCAGATACAAACTGGGACAGAGTGCCTGTACCTTTAACCATTGTATAGCAGAGGGAATTTGAGCAGGTGCAGCTCATCATGGAAGGGTTTCAAAAGCTGCACCTGCCCAAATTCCCTCTTTTATACAATGATTAAAGGTGTAGCCATTCTGTCCCAGTTTATATCTGGTAACCCTAATAATAGGACCTACTTTTGAGCAGCCATGCACAAGACTGGGCTGCGGGTATCTGAATCAGGAAGTGGTAGGAAAATGATCTGAAATGCCATCATTCTTAAGAATGTTTGCCCTCCTGAATCTGCTTGGGCTTATACGGAATGGCTATGATGTAGATGCTGGTACTGACAGTCACTATTTTAACAGGTATTTTGGCAGGACAAAGAGGAACAGGATATTTGCCCTAGAGCTAAGGTATATCTTGTACTCCCTCTAGCCACCAGTGTTTTGCCATAAGGGGCCCTGGGGAGGGAAGTCCAGCTGTGGAGAATGACAGCTCTTGCAATGGAAACTTACAGTTCTTGCCAAAGATATCCTCAGAATATCAGGATGCAATCCTAACCTGGAGTTAGGCCAGCAAAGTTTGGCCTGCACAAGGACCACCATAAAGTATGTTTGGAGCATTCTCCGAGTCAGAAAGGCCAGCCCACAGACATGCGCCATCCCCCCAAGAGTGGTCCAAACAAGCTTTACAGTGTCCTTCGTGCTGGCCAAACTTTGCTGGTCTAATTTGCTGGCCTAACTCCAGGTTAGGATTGCTCTGCCAGTGATAAAAACTGAGGCAAGATAAAGGGCATGATCAAAAACAGAAAAGCCCCTTCTCTGTGATGAAAGGCTAATTTTGGGCTCTTATGTTCTAAGAGGGCTGTACCACTTTTTTTTTCCTGTCAGCCGGTCTCATGCCATTTATCTCTTTCCCTGTCATAGGTATGGTTCAAAAATCGCCGCGCAAAACTCCGGAAAGGCCAGCATGGGTCACTGAGGAGACCTGGCCAAGCAAAACCTCCTGGTGCGGTGAGGGGAGGAGGAGGAGGAAATGGGGAAGAAGAGCATTCCTTGCGCCTGCCCTGGCTTCAGCCGGCATCAAAGAGTGGTGTGTTGGGAAAGGAACGGTTTGTGGTCTCTGTGAGGAAGACTGGCATGGAAGACTCTGCATGGCAGCTGTCAGGGAACACTACGACACGATCTGAGACTCTCCCTCTGGACTTCACGCTGCTGGGACAGGAGTTCAAGAGCAGGCAGGACCTGTGGTGTGGGCCGCCTTTGCCTTTGCAAGCCTATTGGTTGGCTGTGTAGGCAGCAGGTATCTGATTGGCTGCTGTGAAAGCTTCTTTCCACCGTCTCAGGACTCCCCCAGATGCAGCTGTGCTTCCCAAGCCCATAGCTGTGTTCATCCCTTAAGCTATGTTCATGCCCAACGTGAAGGGCACAAAAGTGCAGGAAAAGGTGGCCCAGGATGATCAGGGCATTGCAACACCCACCCTGTGAGGAAAGGCTAAAAGCAGGGCCAGTCTGTTAACACAGGGTTAATGAAATTGCTTTAAGCCAATTGGACCAATTGGCCCTGCACCTGAGGGAGCCCCGTGCTAGGCTAGTCTACTGTGGTCTTGCCAAATACACACAACACATTGCAACAGACGTTTTGATTTTTTTTTTTCTAAGCCAAAAATAAAATGGACATTTTTTTATGACGGTACATCACTTCACTAAAACGAGCGGTTTTGCAACTATTTACTTTTCAAAGGCAATCGATACATTTTGCTCATTTCCTTTTTGGCTGACATGTATGCAATTTCACATCAAAATGTGCTTAGATCCGTTTGGTCCATTAACCCACATCCAGTGGTGAAATTCAGCCAGTTCTCACCAGTTCTGCAGAACCGGTTGCTAATTTTAGGTTGGGAGAGGGAAGCAAGGCAGCGGATGGCCCTGAAGGCTGCCCTGAAGGACATAGAACCGGTTGTTAATTTATTTGAAGCCCACCACTGCCCACATCCACTTTTTAAGCGCACGTTTTAATGGCTTTCCATTCTCCCATAGAGTTATAACGCTTATACTACGTTTTGTTTATACCTCTAGGATTTTACAGGCCTTGGCTGTGAACCTGGAGCCCCAATAAAAAAAAAAAGTGTCCCATTGGGTCCCACAGCTCCTAAGGCTGGCCCAGTGCTAATGAGTGCTGGGGACCCCTTGCTTCCATCGACGCACATTGGCAAAGACAGTTACCCCTAAGCAGCAATGTCATGGTACAGCTTGATGGGCAGGAGGGTCTGGCAGGGTGGAAGAGTTGCCGCCTCTGAAGCCTGAAGGTCACCCTCAGACGGCAATTTGAGCCAACCGGAAGTCACCGTGAACTGCCGATAAACGCAGGTGACAGAGACGAGTCTCCCCACTGGTGAGAGGAGCGGAGATGACGACCCTCCCAGTGAGAGTGGAGGAGTGCCTGTCAAGCCATGCATGGGAGTGTGAGCAGCCAGACAGATGCTGGACTATGAAGGAGACCACCTGGGCTGTGGTGTTCTTGAAAGGTAGAACTTGTGATTGTAACAACCCCTATATGGGGTTGAGAAAAGCCTGCCCATGTAAACTGCCTTGATTATTAAAGTCAGAGGAGAAAGCCAATGACCAGAAGGGCGGTATATAAATACTGGTATTGTTGTTGTTGTTGTTGTGTCAGAGTTTGTCATGACTCCCCCTCAGTGGTGTCAGCAGGAAGTGTGGATCACTCTGGGGTCCATGGTGTGTGTGTGTGTGTGTGTGTGTGAGAGAGAGAGAGAGAGAGAGAGAGAGAGAGACCTCTAGAGGCCAAAATTTTGGAAACCTTTGGGAACTTCTGCTTTTATGAATAGTATTATCACGTTATATATTATTGGAAAAGTAATGTCCTGCAGAATGTAATGAAAAATGGGGTTGAATCATTTCATTCTCTCAAACATTATGGCAAATTAACCAGAAAAAGAAAACACAAGTGCCCTATAGAACAAGTGGATTTTCTTAACTCAAAACTGACCAATGAGATGGATTTGTTCTGAGAGCCAATGAGATGATGTTATGACATAGCAGGAAACCAATAAGGTGCTAGTATGAGTCAACTCTCATTTCCATGTATCAGAATTAATATGATAATGAGAACTCTTATTCAGTTGTGCAAGTGTCATTGTTGGCCATTGTGTTTTGGTTGGTTACTGATTTGTTGTGTGCCCTGTACTGTTATCTTTGAAAATAAATAAAGTTAATGTGGGTGACTCCAACCCTAGTGATGCCACTGCATGTAGCCTGGGCCTATAATATTTTAATTTACTCTGTACAGTCTGGTATGGGAGGAGGTCCATTATGGAGGTGATGCAATGAGCTCTTGCACTGGGTGGTGCAAACCCTAGTGATGCCTCTGCACCCCTTCAGAGACATGCTGTCTGAGCCACGGGCTCCATAGGCCATGTGTCCAGCCAAATTTACAAGGCATTGTTAATATACATAGGATTGTAGTAATATAATGAAAGCCAATGGCCTAGATTGTTCTCAATCTAGTTCTGAGCACTGGGACCCACTTTTTGGAATGGCAATCTGTTGGAACCCAACAGAAGTGATGTCATTAATCTGGAAGTGATGTCATGGCCAGAAATGACATCATCAAGCAGGATAATTTGAAACTCCCCAATAACAACATTATTACTCACAACAACAAAGTAAGTAAGGGCACTTACTTTTTTAACTCCTAACCTGGAGTTTAAAAAGGGTAAAGGTTTCCCTATGACCAAATGGTCTAGTGGTGACCAACTCCATTTCTAAGCTGAAGAGCTGGCATTTGTCCAAGGACAAACTTCCGTGGCCATGTGGCCGGCATGACTATACGCCAAGGTGCACGGAACGCCATTACCTTCCCACCGAAGTGGTCCCTATTTATCTACTTGCATTTTTAGGTGCTTTCAAACTGCTAGGTTGGCAGGAGCTGGGACAAGCGATGGGAGCTCACTCCGTCACGCAGTCTTGAACTGTCAACCTTCCAGTCAGCAAGTTCAGCAATAGTGGTTTAACCCGCATTGCCATGACATCCTGTTTAACGTGGAGTTAGGCTGGCACAATTTAAGCCAGCAAAGTTTGGCCAGCACAAGGGCCATCATAAAGCACTTTGGGACCATTCTCGGTCAGGGAGGATGGCACACGTCTGTGTGCTGGCGTCTCTGACTCCGAGAGTGATCCAAACATACTTTATGATGTCTCTTGTGCTGGCCAAATTTTGCTAACCTAACTGTGCCAGACAAACTCCAGGTTAGGATTGCACTCTTGAGTAATTTAATAGTTTACAATAAGTATAAATTTTAAAATGTATTTGAAATAAAGAAGATTCCTCCTAAGCCCTCCCAAACAGTTGCTGATCTGTTTTTTTTTAAATAACCCCAAACATCCCAAAGGCCACAATCCCATCCATACATACCCAGGAGTAAGCCCCATTGTCTATCATTGTTGCATAGCCTGTGATCTGTAACATTTCCCCAATTGCAGTTACTTACCATGGTAGCATCAAGTCTATTAAGAATAAAACACACATTGAAATGACTAGGGGCCCACCTGAAACTGGCTCGTGACCCACGTATGAGAAACACTGGCCTAGATGGTAACAAGTGTTCCTAGGAAATATCTCAGTTTGCCTCTTGCTGAGCCAGGTGCTGCTTTCTAGCAAAGATCTTTTGAAAAATGTTTCAAAAGCAGCACCTGGGGGCTTAGTGGTGGTGCAACCTGGAATGCTGCCCAATGCTGCTGCCTTGGGTCTGCCACCTCTACACAACTGCAAGAGAGAAAAGGAGCATCAGCAAAAATGGCACCCCTATGCCTAGGGGCAGTCTACCACTGATTGCCAAATGCAGGCAACAAATAATAGGGGAAGGCGGTTGCTTCCAGGCTCTCCTTGGGGGCTTCTTGTAAAGGCTGGCCAGGCTGCTGTGGAAAACAAGATGCTGGATTAGATGGACCTTTGGCCTGATGCAGCAGGGCTCTCATTATGTAATTATGTGAAGAACATACTCAAATCATCCTGCTCTGGTTAAACAAGGTAGTCAGGGATCTGCTTCTCAGATAAATTCACCCCTACCACGTCTAAGGAGAATGAGATGCGTTAGAGAATTATTGTGTTAACAGTTGAGTAAGAGAGATCTTTGTCCCATGCACACCTCCCATTCCCTAACTCTGTGCAAGCGTACAGGAGAGTTCCATTGAATATCTGGGTTTCTTTTTTTTAAATAATAATATGCAGATTCTTTATTGGCATATAATATAAGGGATTATTAGTAGTTCACTGGTTCTAAGCTTTGTGAGAATTAAAGAACTTTTTCCTCCTTTTTGCAAAAGTCTGGCTTATGTCTCTTTCCAGATCCTTATTAGGCAGTAGCATCACCAGAGGGGGCTGGAGCAGTAAGCAGGGCAATGCACCATGTAAGTGGCCCATCCCTCACTCCATCAGAGCCATTTGGGGCAGTGACAGTGGCGTGAGTTTAACACCCCTGTTTTATGGTCATTGATTGACAAGTACGCTGTTCCTGTTGCTATCTTTTTGTTTCTTAGTGCTATAAGAAGTCTTTGAAATCCTTATAAGTCTTCTTCTTCTTATATGAAACTTCTTATAAGTCTTTGAAATCTTAAGATCTGGATCAGATACATTAGGCTCTCAAACAGTGCTATCTTCAAAACCCAGAACAATTTTCCATCTTCAGCCTTGTTTTGAGTAATTGATTTCTTCAACCGTGGGGCTATGATTAATCCTCTCAATTTCCTGTTGGACATGTCGTCCCTTCAGAAGGGCTGCTGTGCCTTGCATGACAGTGTCAAATGGGAACGGGAATTTTGGCAGCAATCCAGGTTGTGAAGCATGCGGTTTCGCCCTGACATGGACTGCATTGGCGTAACAATGAAAAGAAAGGTATTGCTGAACGCAATGCAACAAACCACGTTGGAATATCTGCACGCTATCAAACATTATGGCCGATTAACAAAAAAAAACCCACAACCTTTTATTTATTTATTTATTTACTTATGAAATTAAGTACACAATCCTAACCTGGAGTTAGGCCGGTACAGTTAGGCCAGCAAAGTTTGGCCTGCACAAGGGCCACTGTAAAGTATGTTTGGACCACTGTTGGAGTCAGAGAGACCAGCACACAGATGTGCGCCATCCTCCCTGACTCTGAGAGTGGTCCAAACGTGCTTTACGGTGGCCCTTGTGCCGGCCAAACTTTGCTGGCCTAACTCTAGGTTAGGATTGTGCCCAGTGGTGTTATTCTACCGGAACGGTAGGCGGGACATCTGGGTGACTGACAGCCCGCCCGTCGCGTTCCACAGCGTCCCGCCATTTGCGTAACGTACGCAAGCGGCGTAATTGGTTACGCAAACAGCGGAACGCTGCGGAACGTGACGGTCGGGCTGTCGATCACCCGGATGTCCCGCCCAGCATTCCGGTAGAATAAAACCACTGATTGTGCCCTAAATTTGATTTCGCCGTGGGGTGTGCATGTGCTACAAAATCTTCTTTGCCCTGGGAAGCAGATGCCTCAGCTACACCGCTGACAGTCAACTCTGCTACATTCAGGACGAGAGGAAGGCGAGCCTGCAAACAAGTGCGCCCAGCACAAGCCCTCAAGAGGGCACAATGGCCTCCAACTTACCTGGCAACCCAGTAAGGTGTACTGTGTGTGTGTGTGGTAGTCAGAGCACGTTGATCTCCGGCAACAGCAGCGGATACTGTTGCTGCTGCAGTGCTTGTGGGCCAGCAGGCCAGGACTCCTCCGTGCTCCTCCTTCAGCTCTGCTTGCAAAAGCACAGAATTGTTGGTGGCTCATGGATTGTGAATACTTTCGGTACTCTTTGGCCCTCTCCAGGGACCCTCATCGTTGCTTTGAGTTCTCACTTATCAGTAAGAACACAAAATGACAACAAAGGCTCCCAGAGCCAGCTGAAGAGCACTGAGGGCATTTCATGACCTTCAAGCAGCAGCCAGCAACAATTCCACCCTCTTGCAGCCCGTACTAAAGGAGACTCTGGTGTTTTGGTATCGTCCTCTGTGAGGGTGACACCTGGTGCAGGCCACACCTCCTGCACCCCCTACTAGTGATGCTCCCGTTCCCACCTCATTCTGCTGAATGTCCAAAATACGGTTAAAACAATGAACAGTGTATACAACAGAATTGAGACCCTGATCCTGAACAGCTGTCTCTGACAGGCTATCTTTGTGTTGAACAACAAGGAATATCATGACATGTAACCAACCAGGGGAACTCCCCATCACAGGACACTCTCTGGGTCAATACTCCCCCGAAGGCATGCACTGTAAGGAACCTGTTGAGTGCCTGGATGATACCTGAATTAGATGATGAAAATTAAGGCTGTTAATTGAGGCTTTCTGTAATCCGTTGACTAAAGCTCCCATCCTACAAGGAACTTCCTGTTGGCTTTCTGTGAAACGCAGTGTGATTTCTGACAAAACAAGGATTGTATGGAAATGTATCCATTCAGTAATTAAAGGTGCCTATGCATATCCACTCCCCTAACGTGCAGAGGTGAAAGTTTGTTGCGTCTCTGTGAGAGTCACACCCCTGGCCTTACATTCTGTCCATCAATTTGGCTAGTAGGGAAGGTAAGCTTGCTGGGCCTGTTGCTTCTGCATGAATCACTGCTCTGGGATGACCTCTTTCCAATCACTAAACATGGTGAGAATAGTGACTCATGCAGAGAGATGCAGGTGCCAATGAATTTGTGCGGAGCAGGTGGCAATTTGTAGGCTTGCAGTCTCTGAAAATCAATCCTTTCATAAATTGAAAGTGGATTGCATCTTCCATTAGAATTTGGGGGAATAGGGACAAAGGGTGCCTTGATGTCAGAATGATACGGGACCACCACCACCACCCGCCGCTGATTCCCTCGGCAACTACCATGCTTCCTCCTGGCTGCAAGCACACAGCCCAGCCAAGCTGCAAAATAAAACAAAATAAACTTTCAAAGATTGTACTTTGGCGAGAATCGAACTCACAACCAAGATGCCACGGGCTCCTGCTGACCACCTTCAATCAGTTTGCAAAAGCGGGGACCTGGGACTCGAACTTGCGCCGTTGCTGCGGCAACTCACAGTCAGCCGGCTCAAGCGCTCAACACCAGGAACCGGCTGACAGTTAAAGGAATTAACCACCCTTGACCTGCGATCTAACCCCGGCACACGCCTTATCCAAACTGTCAAACCACAAGTCAACGAGCCGGCCTGGAGTTCAAGTCAGGACAACGAAGGAACCACCCGAGGAACTCCAGCCACGTGGGTCGGCGGAGCTGTCAAACTTGAGCTGTTCCTCAAAAGCACCGCTTGCCGGCTGTCAAACCCAGAGGAGCCAGGTCTTTCCCGGAATCCACTTTGTGGATTGCACTTTGGACTGCACTTTGTGAATGGAAAACGTGCTTATGAAGGAAAACTCTCATGTCGGGCTTCATGCTTGTGCAGACTGTGTAGGGGATGACACAAAATGGCCGCCAGTGGACAAGATGGATGCTGGCTCCCTCGGGGAGTATGCCAGGGCCATTGAGCCAGCTCCTCGGGTCACGGCGGTGGCGCCAACACCTTCAACCTCAGCCAAAGACATTTGCACAAGAACTTTGCGAGAAATCTTAATCTTGTACAGGAATGAACTGCCTTGTGAAATGCATGATTATCTTTGCCTTTCTGACCCCATGCCTTTGTCCATTGTCACCCCAAAGCCAATCAAGTCCCCTTTGTCCCCTGTGTTCGGGCCATTCTCCACTTCCCCAATCCTTTGTGATTAGCCCTCTCCTCAGGGCGCCACTGCCCCTAGGGAGAAGGGCATGACCTGAAGAGTTCCACAAATCCCCTTTGGACCAATCAAAGGTCCTCAAGCTCCAAGTGACCAATGATCGGAGCAAAAGTGCATAAATGTATTTGATTGGTTCTTCTAATTTTCTCCTTGTTTGAATACATAAAGGTATAAAAATGCCTGTCTCCATCAAATTGGCACGCTAGTAGGGTGCCCTCTTGCACATGCATTTTGCGACCTGTAGCGTCTTTTATTGCAATAAAATACTTTTTTTTTTAACTTTCGGGAACATCAAAGTCCAGCTGGCATTCTTCTTCGTCGACGGTTCTTTGGTAAGCCACAGGAAGGGGATCCCGGGCCAGCCGGGATCAAGGGAGTTGGGCTAGGGAGGGCTCTGTCTTTCGGAACAACAACAGGATGGAGACGCACGCCAGGGAAAACAAAAGCCCAAATTGACAGCTCCTGACTTTAAAGAGACAGGGGCTCAGAAATAGTCTTCGCGACTGATTTCCCTCCTACTTCAAGAAGAGAGGAGTTTCCTTTATTATTTGATAGATTTGCTATGCCCTGCCTTCCAGTTTGCATGAACCAGGAAATTTCTGATGTTAATTCCTGAATTGGAACGTGCAATTTGCCACATTCAGTCAATCCTCGTTATCCGCTAGGTTTAGGTTCCTGGAAATCTTTATGGTTAGATAATTTTCAGATACCAAATCATTGATTCTATGGGGTGAATGGGGTTAGGTGCAAGGGGTACCTTTTCTGCCCTCAGGAGAATTAAGCACAGACCTTCAGAAAATCAGCAGAGTGCACCAGGAACTGCCAAAGATCACTGAACACTGCACAGACCTTCCAAAGTGCAGGGGTCTTCAGAATGTCCCTCGCAGATACGTGAGGTCACAGATAAAGAGGATTGACTTAATATTAGTGATACACATGTGTGCATTGATAGAATACTGCAAAAAAAATTATTATGTACTCCTAGGAATAATTGCGTCAAGATTTTGTTTGTGTTAGGTTTTATCAATGTTCATGTGCTCTCAATAAAAAAACCCTCACAAACACAACCATGATACAATTGTATGTCTAATCACATCATGATTGCTTTTTGGCAGTGTGTTCTGTAATGCACATCTGCACACTAGTTATGTAGAAGAAAAAAAAGATGTGCAAAAACTGAAGGAAATGAAAGCTGTAGCAAACAGCACATGGTTAGGGCTCTATCCAGAAATCAGAAAATTTTTAAAAATGGATCATGAATGTGTTGCACAAGGAATCTTTTTATCTGGTGCTGTAGAGATGCACCCATTCGCTCTTCAAAACCAGTAACACCCTGCACAAAAATCATACAGCTATAACCATGCCCAGATTGCTTTTTTCTAGTGTTTTATCAATGCAGATATGCTCACTGCTAATGTGCTTGGAGGGAGTTGCCAATGAACTGAAGGAACAAGAGTTGTGGTGCTTTCCACAGTACAAAATTTAGAAATAAAAAAACTGAAATAGTGAAGGATTGCAAATGTATCAGTTGAACTTCAGGGATAAATCCAGGACATATGGACCTCCAAAATCAAATTCAGAAGCATCCTGGACTTGTCTACTAGAAGTTTGGGTAATCCATACCCAAGGCTAATAATGTAAATAGTTCCAGAAGGCTGAATTCAGGGGAAGGTTCTTTAGAATCCCATTAATTTAGGTAGGTCACTTCCTGATAGTCCAGTTATCCTCTGGATTCCAAAGGCTCATAGCTGTTGAAATGGGGCGGGTTGCTCTTTAATTGCACTGCAGTGATTTGTCAACATTCAGTTATCAAGGGCTGCCATCAAGGAAAAGGATACTATTTAGAGAAGATCAATCCCCGGAAGTTTTTCTGTATGCCTGGGAGGGATCAGGGGACCCTCTTCTATTGGACCATGCTAGAATCTCAATTTGCTTAAAAGGTGACAGGATCACGGCTGCGGAACTCCAAATTTTAGGTTCGCTGTGGGAACAGTGGAGGAAAGACAAGGATGCCAACAGAGGTTTCTTCCAAAAAGCCGGACAATGCAGGTAATCTTCCTAACCCCAGACATTACTGTGAATCTACCTTTGCCTCTGTCATTACTTCCCATGTTCTTGTTGTGCTTCTTAAATTTACAGAGGGTGATCACCACTAACTGGCAGTCATGTTGACTGTGTGGAACCTCCACATTTGAAAGCAGTGTACCACTGAATGCCAAGTGGTGGGGAGCAGCAGTGGGATAGGGCTATTGGCATAGCCCTCATGCCCAGTTTGTGAGCTTCTCAGAAGCATTTGGCTGGCCACTGCTGGAAAAGTAAAAAGAGCATGCTAAGCTAGATAGGCCCTTGATCAGATTCAACAGGGCTCGTCTTATGGAGAAGGGGTCTATCCAGTCTATCCTTGATTACCGACTTTTGAGGGAATGCAATGGGAAAGCACTGTTGGCTTTGGAAAATGTACGCTGGATTAAAGGGAGCTTTGGTCTGCTCAGTCAGGAGACTTCGTATGTCTTTATGAAGTCAGTGGGACTTCAGTTTGCCTCTCTGCAGTTGGATCTTATTGGATTCTTGAGAAGTCACATTCTAACCATTGCGTTTGAACATTTTCAAAACACAGCCAACGTGTGCTGCCTTGCAGAAAGGCATGCTTGAAATCCTCTGAAATAGATTAGAGTTTTGAACAATCGTTAGCCAAACATCATGCATACTGTGTATTTCGGCATGCATGGATCTTCAAATTTAGGGGGAACGTTTGCAGTGTGGGTGATATTATGGTACTGTGTCATACTAAAGCCTGGCTAAGCACATGCAAAACACACTGATTTCTGGGGGTGCATTGTGAGCACATATCCAGTTTTTGAAAAGGGAACATCTTGATTTGGTGCCACTTTTTTGACTACTCTTAAAAGCCAAAAATCCCAACCAGCATAGAATAATTTACTGAGTTCATCTTTTATCCTATTCCTGAATTCATTGCTTCTCTTGGATCATCAGGTGGCAGTGGTGGTTGAAGGTGGAGGGTGTGTGTGGCTTAATTGTTGTCTGTTGGATTCTGCTGCTGTGCAAAAAGATAAAGCCATGTGCCATGTGAAAGCGGAACATTCAGAGATGCCTGAAGTTGGATAGGAAGGGTGTGGACCAGGTGTGCAGGCAAAGTAA
This sequence comes from Lerista edwardsae, assembly GCA_029204185.1. Taxonomy (NCBI): domain Eukaryota; kingdom Metazoa; phylum Chordata; class Lepidosauria; order Squamata; family Scincidae; genus Lerista; species Lerista edwardsae. Next base: position 2,884,204 of record JAJKFI010000116.1, read on the forward strand.
TGCACCTGACCAGAAAACTGCTTAAGGGCTAAATCCAATGGCCCATACTGCGGGCAGCACACTCATACCGGCCGGGCAAGTGTTGCGCAAAGGGCCATAAAATGCCTCTAAGGCTGGTGGTAAGATGTTACTGCTGGTGCTGGGATGGCCCCATAGCAATGCTGGCTGTGCACGTCTCGGAGAGAGCACTGGTGAGTTTGCCACTCGCCGGCAATGCGGCCATTCGGGGCAGAGTGGGAGAGTGTTCTGGGGCAGGAGGGAGGGGTGAGGCCGGGGCGGGACTGGCGGTGACTCTTGCTGCTGGTTCCCGACGTCCGAGTAAGGCTGTGCATCCTTACTCGAAGGCCCTTGCACCTGCGCTGGCTAAATAGCTGGCGCAGGCGCAAGTAGCCGCATCGCTCGCCCTGCACACTTACCGCAGGGAAAGGGGGCAAATGTTCCCTTTCTCTGCAGAGGCTCCCGAGGCTGCTTGGCTTCCATGGGATGCAGCGACAACTGCCTGGCTACTGCAGCACTCCTGGGCGGTTGGGCAGTTCTGGATGGGGCTGTAAACCTGGACTTTGGGGTTGTCAAACAGATTCAGGGCCCAATCCTATCCAGATTTCCAGCACCGATGCAGCTGCAATGCGGCCCCAGACAAATGTTCCCTTACCTTGAGGAAGCCTCCATGGCTTCCCCACCACCATAGAATGCAGCACACACGCAGTTGGGATGGCTGGAAAATGAGATAGGGTTTGGCCCTCAATGTAGTAGGCAGGCCTGAAAGAGATCCCCATTTCCCAAAGCCCCATTTTCTGGTGCCTATCTCTCTGTTTTCCTTTTGGGGAGATTCTGGGGGTGTTTTATAAAATGGGCACCCCCATGTGCTGTAGTGGTCATCATTTCATGGGTGCCGACATCCTCCTCCACACTTCTGGAAATCAACTCTCTTGAGTTGTATGTGAAGCAGAAGAGAATTCAGGTTGACTCAAGAGCATCCCATGTGGTGAGTGTCTTACCACACATGAACGCAAAGGTGCCAGGTCGTGCATGATCTGTTGTGCACGCACATTAGAGTGTGATGTCAGTGCATAGCACTTTGCACATGGATGCTAAGGTGCACATGGATGCTAAGGTGCACTGTAGCGTACAGTGTATGCACATAAATGATAAGGCCTTCTGTGGCAGTGATTATAGCAAAATCAAAGTGAATTTCTAGAGCAATAAAGGAACAGAATAGCCGCAAAAATTCAGTCATCCCTAGTAAAGACAGAGCCTGCTGCAACTGGGGAATAGAGCCTGATATTTAGGGACACAGTCCAATCAGATCGTGGTAGATTATTATGGGTGGAAGACCGTGGTGGATTATTATGGGTGAAGCCTAGTAAGATCTGGCATTTCATTCCCCCCCCTAGTCTTATCAACTAACACAACATGATTTTTGTGATTAGTAGTTAGACCCATTGAACCAGCAAATATATAATTGTTAGAAATCTTGCTGGCTATTGTGACATCATTGATTGGGTGAAAAGCACTCTGCACATGATCAGGGGCATACTCTCACTCTGTATTATTAACCATGCATTAAGGTTGCTGAAAATTGCTTCTGGGTTTTGCCCTCCCTCCTCATTCAGAGGACCCATTTGTGCTTACTGTGGAGCAATAGGAATGTGTGCTTCACATGCCCAGAGGCCCTCTTCCCTTTCAGTCATGCCTTTGCATGTTTCATAAACAAGCCCATAAATTCAGGTCAGATTTATCTTAAGACATCTGTATTCCTCCCTTCCTTCACTTTTCTCACCCATTTGATCCTAACCAACAACTCTGTGAAGCAGGTTAGGTGGAAAGACTTTGAATATCCCAAGGCCACCCAGTGAACTTTGTGCCTGACCAGAGCCAGTCCATCCAGGAGGTGACTGAGGGGTCACCTCAGGGAGCAGATGTGTGGAGGTGCCCACCATCTTCTTCTGCCTGCCCATGGTCTGTGTTGTGCCGCTCCAGTGGCATAGCTAGGGCATCTGGCATCTGGTAGCTAGGGCATCTGGCAAATCAATTTTTATACTCCCTGTACCCCTCCCCTCAGACCTCAGAAAGTCTCCTGGAGGCCTTGGAATAGCACTTCCTGTTTTTGGCAAAACCCGGAAGTGCTTTTCTTAGGCCTCCAGGAGGCTTTCTGACATCCCCTCAAGGTGTGGTGCCTGGGCAATGACACCCCCCCATCCCCACCTTAGCTTCTCCACTGGCCTCCTCCTGCTCCCTGGATTCGAAACCAAAAGGAAACAAGGGTTGTGGAGAAAGGGGGTAGGTGGGTGGTCAAGAGAAAGATGCCCATACTTCCTCTTCCTCTCTGAGTAGTAGCAGTGGATGGGAATTTCCCATGGTACCTGAGGCCCTGAGAAGTCAGCTCTGAGTCTTGAGCGGGGATTTCACTTCTGCTCCTAGTCTACACTTTAACCATCACACCACACTGCCTCTCAATGTTTGAGGTGCTTTAATAAAAGCATGGGCTGCTTTTGCCCAGTGCGTGTATTTTGATGGAAATCCAATTCTGCAGAAGGAGCCACCTCTAGGGGCTGTTTGGTATAGTTCTGTTCCCTAATCATGCCGATCAAAGAATGTGTTCAATATGTACAATGGGATAGTGACATAAATCATTATTACCAGGCTGCCGGTGTTCTGAGCTCTGCAGGTGCTACTGTCATTGCCGTAAGCATTGAAAATGTGCATGTATGTGGAGGCAGGTAAAACAGGCTGGAACAATCTGTTAGTGACCGTGATAGTCTAGGGAGGGGACCCTGCGCCCTCCTTCCTCCCCCTAACTCTCCCTTATTTCAGAATAAATCAGTAGTCATTGCTACCAGCACTAAAGCTAAAACCAGGCAATGGATGGGGGATCCTGCCTTTGAGATCATAAGAACATAAGAAGAGCTTTGCTGGATAAGGCCAAAGGCCCATCTAGTCCAGCTTTCTGTATCTCACAGTGGCCCACCAGGTGCCTCAGGGAGCACACAAGACAACAAGATGCTTGCATTCTGTTGCAACTTCCTTGCACCTGGCATTCTGGTATACTATTAATGTAAGGTGGTTACACAGCCCATCATGGCCTATAGCCCACAATTGACTGTTCCTCCAGAAATCTGTCCAATCCCTTTTTAAAGGCATCTAAGCCAGATGTCAGTACCACCTCCTGTGGCAAGGAGTTCCATAGGTTAACTACCCGCTGGGTAAAAAAAGATTCTTGTCCCAGTTGTGTGGCAGGAGCCCCAGATTCTCATGGGATCTCCAAAACAGTTGCAGCAGGATATCAATCAATCAATCAATCAATCAATCAATCAATCAATCAATCAATCAATCAATAGTATTTGTATACCACTTTACCACAAGAAGTTCACAAAGCACAAGAAGGTTAATAATAATAATAATAATAATAATAATAATAATAATAATAATAATA
>JAJKFI010000116.1:2895275-2959688 GCA_029204185.1 Lerista edwardsae
TGGGTGAGAGAGAGAGAGAGAGAGAGAGAGAGAGAGAGAGAGAGAGAGAGAGGTATCTATGCATAACTCACTGGTCTAGATGCACTTCTTGATTGCTAATGAATCATGCAGAGATCAAAGAGGGAACCTCTTCTGCAGGTAATTCACTTCGGCAGGGAATTATTGAATGATTGAACTGTACCCCAACAAGGTGACAGAATTAACCATCCTCTGAACAGTAGTCGATTGGAAGGAGACACACCTTGAACAGTGGCTCATTCAGAGTCACAATGGACAACCTCCTCTGAGGGCTGGAAATTCTGCAGTCTCTCTCCATGGGGAGCGAAAGAATACTGCCATCTCATCTAGGGATGCACAAGCATTCCAGAGTTTGACCTGCAACCCACACAAGCTTTCTGCACATCATCCGAACAAACATCCAGAAAATTTTGAGCCTTTGCAAGCCTTCATTCATAAAGGCTCAAATGCACCCACGCAAGGCTGAACCTTGGCAAATACCAACCCATAGCAAAGGGTCACACTGGCCACAAGAAAAAAGCCAGTGTGACCCACTCATCCATCTGCCTCCTCAGAAGGAGACGATCTCAGAGCAGTGATTCACGCAGTCATCCAGTCGAGAGGGTACTCTGAGGGCAGGTCAATCTTCCTCAATATCAACCATTTTTTTCAGGCAGAAGAAGAGGGGCCCCAGTGTTTAATTTGCCCAAAAATGTCATTGGCAACCAGAAGGTATGTTGACTTAATATCATTGGGAGCCTCATTCTGGGTGGCCTCGAATACCATCACTATGATGTGAAACGAAGTCGAGATGGGGAGAGATGTTCGTCATTGACTTTGGCCCAGGACAAAGGCCAAGAATGTGCTCAAGAGCCCGTGGGGTTGAGCAGCTGACAGCTGATGCAATCCCTTTGGCCCGATGGTGAAAATAGTGTTGTGCCAATGGGGAAAAGGAGGTGGGCGATTGGAACGGTGTTTGGGCGAGCCCTGGCTCAGTGCCTGACGGGGAGAGGAAGAAATGGAAAGGGATACCCTGCACCTGGCAGAGAGTTGAAAGAATCTCTCTCCTCCGGTGCAGGTGAGCAAGCCTCGCAGGTATTGTCACGGGAAAACTTCCAAGGCAGCCGGAGAGGGAGAGGGAGAGAGAGGGAGAGACACAGGCACAGGGTGGAGTGTGGCACTCCCCGGCCCCCTTCCGCGACTTTAAAAGCTGCCACTGCCTTTGCAAAGCTGGTGCCTCCCTGCCACAGTTTGGAAGGTGCTCGAGGGCACTGGAGGCTGTGGCCCAGGTCTCCAGAAGAGGGTACCTGATTAGATCCCACAAGGCGGGCGAGAGGTGCTGCCGGCTCTCGGTTGCTAGGGAGTCGCCAAACAGGTTTGATTTGCATCTTCATCCTTCGCAAGCCTTCAGGTGGTGGGAGGGGGGAATGACGGGAGGGAGAGAAATCAGGTTTCTTCTCAGATTTTAGCCGCACCTAAGGAAGCTGCCAGGGTATCTCCTTCGGCAAAGGAGGGGCCCATGGGAGCGGTCGTTGATAGGGACGCGGAGACATGCAATGCAGCATCAGGGCCTAGGAGCCCGTTGGAGACTGCAGGGCAGGAAAAAGAGGAGAGCTGGTGACCAGAATGATAAGCGGGCAGCGCACGTTCCCTATGGGGAAAGGCAGGGCTGACCCAAGAACCTGAGGTGGTGTGCCAAATGCTGCTCCCCCACCTGGGGACATCCCAGCCTTTTCTCCTCCCCCCCCCCTTGGATCAGAAGAGGAAAAGGGGGTGGAGCAGAACAGGAAGTGTGGAGAAGATGAGATTGGTGGGCTAGAGTGTCTCAAGCTCTAGCCCACCACTCTCCTCTCTTCCTCTTTCATGCCACCCCCTCTTCTTTTCTAATCCATGGATTGGGATCAAGAAAAGGAGTGGTGAGTGCAAATGGGGTGATGGAGGTGGGTGCCCTCCGGCCCACCCGTTCTCCAACTTTTCCCCACTGCAACCCACTTTGTCAGCGGCGGCAGTTTCATTGTGCCCCAAAATGCTTTGCGCCTTCCGGGTTGTGCCCCAGATTGCAAGGCTGCAAGGCACTCTGAGGTGTGACATGGCCTAGACTGCCTTGCCACTTTCAGGTAGCACCGGCCCCATGGCCCACAAAAAAAGCAGGGCATGGTCTCTTGACCACTGGTCTAGCCCAAATCTACTACCCTGTTGTTTCAACCCATTGGTTCTAGCCTGGCCCTCAGGAACCACGAAAACAAGCCTTCCCTTCCTTCCATGTGACAGTCCTTCAGAGTCATGAAAATGGCTACCATATCTCTTTTTAGTCTTCTCCAGGCTAAAAATGCTGAGATCTTGTACCTTTTCCTCCTAAATTGGTTTCCAGATAGGGCCCAGTCTTATCCAACTTTCCAGGGTTGATGCAACAGTGCCACCCCTAAGCAAGGGAACATTCCCTTCCCTTGAGGAGACCTCCATGATTGCACCCCATAGACACAGCTGCGTCGGTGCTGGAAATTTGGAAAGGACTGAACCCTTAGTCACTCTCCCCTGAACTCGCTCCAGCTGATCCATGTCTTTCTTAAAAGGTGGTGCCCAGAACTGGACGCAGGGAACTCTGGCTAGTGCAGTCTAGAGTGGAACCCGTAAGCCTTGTGATCCGGACTCTGTGCCACTGCTCATGCAGCCTGGCTACCAGGGGTCCTGGGAGGTTCAATTCCCCACCTCATTAAGAAGGCCAAAGTGTGGCCTTGGCCCCATCAGCAAACCAGCCGAGCAAACAATCAGCAAGCCAGATCTTTGCATGTACGTTCTGCCACCTGTCAGTGGCTGCATGCCAAATCCTGCCCCCCCTTCCCTGACGACATGCCAGGTTCAGCTCCTCCCACTCCCTGGATTCTAGTCATTGTCTCCCCACCGATGCAGAAGAAGAAGTGGAGAGGAGAGGTGGTGGGCTAGAGTATCTCAATGCCCTACCCCGTACTCCTCCACATTTCTGCTCTGTTGTTTCCAATCCAGGAAGGGGGGGAAGGAGCAAGCAGGAGGAAGAGTGGTGGAGGTGCATGGGTAAATGAAAGTGAGCATCCCCTACCAACCTGCTACCTGAGGCGACCGCCTCAGTTGGCTTCATGGATGGGCCAGCACTACGTGGGAAGCTGGTCCAAGGAGATAATGCTAGTCTGAATGTACCAAAGGTCTGAGTTAGTATAAAGGAGCTTCATGCATTCATCTGGCACATCCAAAATTCAGTGGCGGAGCACATACTTTGCATGTTCAGTTCCCAGCATTTTCTCTTCAAGGGATCTTGGGTAGCCAGGCTAGGTAAGGTCTGTCTTTGCCGAGACCTAGAGAGCTGTGGGCTTTTCAGAAGCAGCTATCTCTCCACTGTTGGAAGCAGGATACTCATCTGGATGGGCCCCTGGTCAGACCTGTTGTAAGCCATCCTTGGCATTACGGCCCACTTACTCTTTCTTCTAAACAGCTCTTAAAGATACAGTAGTCAATGTTTTCCTTCCCGCAGGAAAGACTGCTATGATTTCATAGAGAGGGTGAGCTGAGGACAGAGACGGATCTACAGGGAGGGCAAAGCTCTAAGTGTTGCAAGAAGCCTTACCCTGTCATGTAAATCCCTCCTCTCCCTTGCTGCTGTAGCCAGTAAGCAATGCCAAGATGTTGCTTTTCCCTGTGAGGATTGGCTAAAATGGTGCAGGAGAGGAGTGATTTCCATTGCAAGGTAAGGCTTCTTGCAAAACTTAGAGCTTTGCCCTCCCTTAGATCTGCCTCTGGCTGAGGACCAAACTGGATGCAAGATCCCTGGATAGGGCTGCCTGCAAGTTTTAAACATTCTTATGTAGCAGTCACAGAGGGGACACAGGAAGCTGCCTTCTGCAGGGTCCATTGGTTCATCTAACTCAGTATTGGCAGCCTGAACTGGCAGCAGGGTTTCAGGCAAGCATTTTTGCATGCCCTAGCTGGTGATGTTGGCAGGGATCAAACCTGAGACCTTCTGCATGGGTGATGGGCTCTCCTGTGGACTTTCACTTGGGGATTGCCGCCCACTGGGATAGAGGATTAACCCGAGGGTTACCAGATACAAATCGGGACAGAAGAGGGAATTTGGGCAGGTGCAGTTTTGAGTCCCTTCCATGATGAGCTGCACCTGCCCAAATCTATTCCATGGTTAAAGGTATAAGTGCACTGTCCCAGTTTGTATCTGGTAACCCTAGGGTTAATCCTCCTGCTCTATTCCATCCTCAATTAAATCCATCCCAGGTGCTATAACTGCAGTAAATGTTTTGCTGGGTGTTGGTATTTTTAACAGGGGGAAGTGGAATGAATGGAAATCTCTATGTCCCTCCTCCAGATCAAATCTCTCCTCCTGAACTGTGGTCTGTTCAGGAGTTTATGTCTGAGTTTAAAAGAAGACCACAGGAGAACCTTATCCAGCTTCCTTAAAAATGTTGAGAGCACCCTCAGGGGAGGAAGCAATTTGGGACAATTTGGATTAGGGCCATGTCTCCTATGACCCTACAAATAAGGAATGTTGGAGAAAAAAACCACAGCACTCAATATTCTGGTAGGCAGAAAGGATCTATCTATGGTGATCCAGATAAAACTCCACTTTGAAGTCAGGCCAGGCCTTTGAATGGACAAGTGGCAAGATGTTCTTGGCAGGGTCTAGAGGGGTGCATGCCAAGGGGTGGGTATTCGGAGGAGGGTGTTTGTCTACAGAAGTCCCTGTACTTTGCTTTTTTAAAACAAAAATTACAGTATTCATTCAAGTATTTGAAAGTGATGTCCTTTTCTCCTAGCATAGGAGATTAATTGATTAATCTCCTTGATTTATTAAACAATGCTATTATTATTATTATTATTATTATTATTATTATTAAGAATATTATATGTTAAATCATATAAATATTTAGGCTATGTACTACGTATTATATTTACTATATGCATCAGCGTGCATGGTGCACCGTAGAATTACATAAGCAGCAAAAGGACAACTCCCTGCCCCAAGAAGCTTACAGTGTAAATAGAATCTGCCTAACTGATTTTTCAGTTAGCACTGTCAACTTCCACGCCCGAATCCACGCCCTTGGATTGGTCAAGTGCAACTTGGTTCTACGAAATGTGACCTGCGCCTTCCCAGAGGCACTCTTACAGTTGACCTTGGTTCCAAGAGCAAAGATGGGATGCCTTGACAAAGGTCCCATTGAAGGACTTTTTAGGGGAAGTTGGTACAGGCAAGGCTGAGAAAGGTCCATGGGAATGGATTACAAATTGTGAATGGGAGCCTGGGTCAGAAACTGCATGTGAGCTGGGTTTCTCTCTACCATTGTAATCTGGCACGCAACAGTTGGGAAAGGTGGAATAGTGCCTAAGCCTGCAAAAAGTTCTGGGTTCAATCCTAGGTGTATCCAGTTAAAAGGAAAAGACCTTAGAAGGCCACTACCCAGATGGATCAATGTCCTGGGACACTATAAGGCAGCTTCTCTAGTGGCCTTTTGAATGCTCCCAGGGCCAGACCAGGTTCAGTGCAAAGTTTGAAAAGTATATCAGCAAGATCTTTTGGTGTGTCATATCTCAAAGGAAATCGAGGAAATTGAGGCACACCCTTCCAATTGCACACACCTCATTGTTGTAAAGAATCCTGGGAGTCACCATTCACATTCAGCCCTAGTTCTGACTGAGGCAGGCAACCTACATCTGGCCTGTTCCACTTCCAGCTGCCAGTCTGGGCATTAGGTTTGCATGACTGAATGCCTGTCTGCCAAGAGAGAGATTGAGATCCCTGACATAGAAATTGAGCATGTGAGGGAGAGGCTGATCTAGAATGTCACGTTAGAATTTTTTTTGTCCCTGCATATGGAAAACTAGCCTGCCAGAGGGAAGGGTTCCACTTAGCTCTTTCCCTGACATGCTAGTTTTCTATGTGCAGGGAATAATGTTTGCATGGAGAACACCCCCCCCTTTTCCAATCTGGTCAGGGCCAACCCAAGACTTCCTGAGGCAGCATTCCAAATACTATCTCCTAGCCTGGCAGCCTCCACTGCTTCGCCTCCCATGGATGGAAGAGGGGAACACAGCAGAAGAGGAAGTCTGGTGGTGGGTTAGGTCATCAGAGGTGCACTTCTCCTTTCTCGTCATTCACCTCTTCCTTTTCAAAGCCAGGTAGCAGGCGGAAGAGGAGAAACAGTGGAGGTGGATAGGGAGAGAGATGCATGCCCTCCCACTAATCCGCCTCTGGGGGTGACTGCCCCATTGCCTAAAGGGGTTCCCAAATTGTGAGCTATGGCTCCCCGGGAAGTTGTGGAAACCTGCCTGGGTAGCCCCAAAATTATCACGAAAACCAAGTTTGGGAACTACTAACCTAGCAGATCAATCAATCAATCGGTACTTATATACCGCTTTTCAACACAAAGTTCACAAAGTGGTTTACAGGCAAATAATAATAATAATGTTAAACAGGGAGTCCCAAAAGGGCTCACAACCTAAAAAATGCAGAACACCACCAGCAACAGCCACTAGAAAAGGAACTGGGCAGGGGTGAAGAGGGAGAATTACTCTCCCACTGCTAGATATAAGAGGAACACCCCTTGAAAAAGTGCCTCTTGCCCAGTTAGCAGGTAGGCTGTTCCTGGAAGCAGTACAGTCCTAACCCCAGTGTTGCACGATCTATTTGGACCAGCCGAATTTCTGTGCCGGCATTCAAAATGCATTTCTCAGGCCTGCCCATTTGTGCTCAGTTTGTCATACTTTGCTGCATCAATATTTCTAATGACACCAGTACCAGAGCCAGTACACCAGTACCAGACGCTCAGAGCCACTGTGTGGGTTGCCTTCTCTATGCAGACAGACCAGCCCTGGCTTTGCCTCGTGTATCGAGCTGACTGTACGCCGGATGCTGCCTCTTGCCAGAGGAGCAAGACTTGTGCCAACCTGTCTGCTCTGTAATCTTTTTTTAATTAACTGGTTGAAGAGTAAGAACGATGGGAGGCTGAGCCAAGACTTCCATGGGGGTAAGAGGGACTCCAGAACTGTCCCTATTTCCTGACCCCTCTTCTGCTTACCTGTGACTCATACGATCCCAGTTTCAGCCTTGTGGGAATGCCTTCTTTCAGTATCGTCCAGGTGAATTGCTAAGATTGTCATTCTTCTGGGATCAGCTGTTTTTTGGGGGATCTCTAGATGTTAACTCTTCTAAGCAGACCATTAAAGTTGCGCCCTTGAGCTTATGGAACCCCCTACCCCATGAGGCATGAAGGGGCGTGACAGCGACAATCAGTTCTATTCCATTGAATGGCACAAAGCTTGCGGTTGTCCACAGAAGAATGCCACAGACAAACAGGAAGATGTAACAGTCGGTTGACGACAGAGAGGGAAATGATACCTGCAGGTATGCTCGTGCCTTTAGGTAATCATTTGGCACTTCCCACCTGGTTTGGTGGCTTCTCTTTGAAGATCAAGGCAAGATGCCAAATTCTTTGGAGGTTGTTAGAAGGAATGATTGCTTTATTTATGTATTTTAGTAGTTTACAGTAGTGCTTTCATGTTGTTTTCTATAGCTTGTGGTTTCCCCGGGGGACACAGTGACTCAGAGCACAATCCTTACTTGGAATTAGGCTGGTGCAGTTAGGCCAGCAGAGTTTGGCTGGCACAAGGGTAAAGTATTTTGGGGTCAAAGAGGCCAGCACACAGACATGCGCCATCCTTCTTGACTCCTTGAGAGTGGTCCAAACATGTGTTATGGTGGCCCTTGTGCCAGTCAAACTTTGCTACTGGCCTGACTCCAGGTTAGGATTGTGCCCTCTGAAAGAAATATAGGAAGCCGCCTTGCTGAGTCAGACCCTTGATCCATCTAGCCCCTGTATTGCCAACTCTGACTGCCAGCAGCTCTTCAAGGTCTCTGGTAGAGTCCGACCTTCCCCATAATCCTTACAACCATGGCCAACCCAAGACCGCCCAGTGCAAACTGCTACCCTTTTTACCTAGAAATGGGCCATCCCCTTGTCTTTTTACTCCTTGAAAAGAAAGGAAGCTGAAAACAGAAGGGGGGCAGAGCAGAAGAGAAAGAGTGGAGGGCTAGAATGTCTTTGATACTATCTAGCCTACCACTCTCTTCTCCACAGTTCTGCTCCATCCACAACTCTTCCTTTTCCAGTGTAGGGAGTGGGAGAAAGGGCTGTAGTTGGGTGGAAATGGACACTCCCTCTCTGTCAAGCTGCTGCCGGAGGGAACCGCCTCCATCAGCTTTATGAATGGGCTGGCCCTGTTTACAAACTTGGAGAGGTAAGGCAGCAGTATGATAGATGGGGATCACCGAGGCTGGGAGACGTGGCTGGACAAAACTCATCTCTTCAATGTATCAACGAGGTGAGATTCAAACTTCCTGATTTGTGACTGTGCTGTTCCATCACCCTGTGGAAGCTTCTCTACCACACTACGTCAGCACCAGGAGGCTGCTGATTCCCCCACCCCACCCCACCCTTGGTGGAAAATGACGATTTATTATGACAGCTATGGGTGTGTATGTTTCAGCAGTACCCAATTGCAAAAGGATCCCATATTGAGATAAGTTGATTTCTCCCACTGTGTCCATTGTGGGTTCTGGAGGCTTGCTTTGCCCCTGTTATTCTGTAAGGTGCGAAGCATTCTTATGACCCCATATTTTATTGATTTATTCACATGTTTATGCTGTCCTTTCTCCAAGGACCAAAAGGTGATGTACGTGGTTCCTTGTCTTCTTTTGTCCTCACAACAACTCTGTGAGGTAGGTGAGGCTGAGAGATAGTGATTGGTCCACGATAGCCCAGGAAGCATCATGGCTGGACAGGAATTTGAACCTGGATCTTCCAGACCTCAGTCCAGCTTCCAAACCACTATGGGGCCCAATCCTATCCAACGTTCCAGCATTGATGCCGCAGCGCCAAAGGGGCATGTGCTGCATCCTGCAGTGGAAGGGCAGCCACAGGAGCCTCCTCAAGGGAAGGGAACATGTATTCTTACTTTGGGGCTACATTGAAGCTGCATCAGTGCAAGAAAGCTGGATAGGATTGGGCCCTAAACAGTGGTGTCATTCAAATGATTTAGGAACAGGAACTCACTTTTGATTGGCACTTGTCGAGAACCCGGAACCAGCCACAGAGCCTGTTAGGATCCGGAACGCCCGTTCCGGTCCGTTCCCCCTGAATGACATCACTGGCCCTAAATCACCCTGACTCTCATTAATAAGAACCAGAACAGCAGCCATTTGTTTAAGCAATAATGCCTTTGGGGCAGATGATCCTGGCATTTTCAGTGGGGCGGCACTGGCAATCAGAGATTGCTGGAAGAAGAAATTGCAGAAGGGGTTGATGATGGCATTTGGTCTGTTCCCAGGTTCCAAAATGAACAACCAGGAATCTCCTTCAAGCCGCCCGAAAGCAACCACAGGACAACAAGGTAAAAGAAGGACCAGACCCTAGCCGATTAGCTGGTGTCTACCACTGAACTACAGCCCCTCCCCAGAGATCTGGGACAAAGACAGCAACGCGATCCCAGGATTGTGTTGCTGCCTGGGGCGACAGGGCCTGCAATTGCCTTACCTGTCGCAGCACTGGGCTCCGAAGGGTGTGGGGAGCCCTGTGGAAGCCTCCACAGGGCTCCCGAAATGGCCAAATGAAGAAAAAAAGTGATCGCAGCCTACTTTGTGATTGCAACCCAGAAGTGGGTCACAATAGCCTTTTTCTTCGTTCTGATGTTTGGGGAGCCCTGTAGAGGCGTCCGCAGGGCTCCCCAAGCTCCCCGGCGCCCAGCGCAGCAACAGGTAAGGCAATTGCAGCCCCTGTCACCCCAGACAATGACGCGGTCCTGGGGATCATGTTGCTGTCTTCCACCCATTGCCCTTTAAAGGAAAAGGAGCAGAGGCAGTGGTGGGATTCAAATAAATTAACAACCGGAAATCTATGTCCTTCAGGGCGGCCTTCAGGGCCATCCACTGCCTTTCTTCCCTCTCCCAACCTAAAATTAGCAACCGGTTCTGCAGAACTGGTGAGAACTAGCTGAATTTCACCACTGTGCAGAGGCATTCAGGCTGGGGTGTTACGATCAGTGGTGTAATCTACAAATAAGGAACGGGAACGCTGGGCGGGACTTCCGCGGGACTTCTGTGTGATTGGCTGCCCGCCCGTCCCGTTTTGTGGCTGCCCTGGCCTCGGAGGGGTGCCTGCTCGGGGGAGGCGCCGGAGCCTGGGCGAGCAGCAGTGGGGCGCGCAAACCGGGGGCAGCCCCCCCCGAGGCCAGGGCAGCTGCGGAATGGAACGGGCGGGCTGCCAATCACGTGGAAGTCCCGCCCAAGTCCCGCCCAGCGTTCCCGTTCCTTGTTTGTAGATGACACCACTGGTTACGATGCCCCAGTTTGAAAACCTCTGACCTAGAGCCATTAAGGATGGACTTTATATAACAATTGACATCAAGAGTTCTAAGGAAAGGCTACAGTATATATAAGGAAAGCCAGACATTTTGGGGGCTACTCAGATTAGAAAAAAAGCAACAACTAAGGGGACAGGGGGACAAGAGGGAGCTTTGTAAAAGGATGCAGATAGAACAGGTATATAGATATAAAAGGTAGAGATAGAAAGATGTGTTTCCTCTCTCCTCACATTAAAATGTGGGGTCATCCAAAGCAATTGATTGGTCAGAAATTCATGATGTACAAAAGGAAGAACTTCTTCCAGCATCAAACTAATTGACAGAAAATCACCGCTCCAGGATTTGGTGACAGCAACTAGTTTGAAGACAGATTAAGAAAACTCCTGGTTTGTCACTGCCTCATAGCTATGATATCTATATGGAAACTCCTTGTTCAGAGGCAGTCTACCCTCAGATGCTAGAGGAATGGCAACGGGGGATAACAGCAAGGCAGATCTATCAATGGTGCAGGTGGTTAAATGACCTGTCTAGGATTTTATATTTTGAAGTACATTTAAAGGAGGTGATCAACATCTGGCCAGCTGTGGTGAGTGGATGATTCTTTCCCAGTTTTCAACCTTTCTCTGCCTTCCCTCAGTGATCACTTTGTGCTCCTTCTTCCAGATTTCACCTGGGTGGTGAAGGCCAACGACCGTGCTTACCACAAGCAGTTTCGGAAGCGCTACGCCTGGTGTCTGAGGAAGAAAAAATATGAGGTATTACGATATTTTGTCAAGTAGCAACTCATGAAAGAGTGTTGGGGCCAAGTTTCTTGAGGCTTGTGATGGAACCAATCCTGCAAGCTGGCATCAGCAGTTCAAGACTTGCAAGACGAGATATGCAGTTTGTTTCACAATGACAAGGATGACAAGGCTTCTGATGGAGTGAATTCTCTTATAGGACCTATAACTTGTTTGTTTTAAACATAGAAAGCTGCCTCCTGCTGAGTCAGAACCAGTGGTGGCATCTAAATGATTTAAGAACAGGAACTGTTGTGTAAAAAACAACAACGAGCCAGTGAGAGTGCAGTGGGTGGAGTCAGCCCTAATTTTAACAACAGGAACTCCATTCCTGGGTGTTCCTGCAAGATGACACCACTGGTCAGAACACTGGTGCATCTGGTACAGTATCGTCTACTCCAGTGGTTCTCAAACCTTTTAGCACCAGGACCCACTTATTAGAATAACAATTTGTCAGAACCAACTGGAAGTGATGTCATTAACCTGGAAGTGATGTCATGACCAAAAGTGACATCATCAAGCAGGAAAATTTTTAATGCCCCTATATGACAAAATCAAATCAAATCAAATTTACAATTTACAATAAGTTAACAATTTATTTCTCAAGTATTTGAAACAAAGAAGATCCCTCCTAACCCTCCCAAGCAGTTGTTGATCTGTTTTTTTTTTTAAAAAAAAAAATCCCTAAATATCCCAAAAGCAACAATCTATCCGCATTTGCCCAGGAGTGAGCCCCATTGATTATTATTGGTCAAAACTTATCCATAATAGCCTGTTAAAAGTACAGGTCTATAACATGTTCCCAAACACAATCACTGGCAATCATCAAACACAATGGTTCTCAAATGTTTTAGCACTGAGACCCATTTTTTAGAATAATAATCTGTCCGGGACCCACCAGAAGTGATATCATGGCTGGAAGTGCTGTCATTGTGAGACACCAGAGCCTGTTGCTTTCCTAAGAATGCAGCAATAAGTTGGGTTATTTCTCAGCCATTTTCCAATATGAATCAGAAGGGGGAAAAAAAAACCTTATTTACAACCTTCACACAAGCAAAATAACCATACAGCTTTCCCCCTGTCCAGTGTCCCATCTTCCCTTATTTTCAATATGGCTGCCCTAGGTGCTTCGAGACCCGGCTGAAATTGGCTCGCAACCCACTGGTGGGTCCCAACCCACAGCTTGGGAACCACTGGTCTAATAAAATATATATTGAAATGAATGGGGACCCATCTGAAATTCACTCACGACCCACCTAGTGGGTCCCAACTCACAGTTTAAGAAACATTGGTATACTCTGACTGGAAGTTATTGTTCTTCATTTCAACCTATGGGTCTTCTCCAGTAGCGGTCCTATTGTTAGCTGGGGGGCAGGTACCCCCAGGCACAACCTGCTGCCTCCACTGCCACTGGGCCCCGAAGCCCTCCAAAGGCTTCTGCAGCCTCCAAAGGACCGCTATACAATATTTCCGATTTTTGTCAGAAAAGCCAAAAGTATTGTATAAAGGCCTTCTGAAGGCTCAGAAGGCTTTCGGAGCACAATGGAACGTTGCGCGAGGTGGTGTGAGCTCCAGGTAAGTGGAAGTGCTAGTTGCCTGCAGTCCTGGCCCCTGGGCAGCAAACAGGCCAGGTCCGCAACTGGTCTTGGTGCTTGGTGTCTAAATGCAAAGAACGTGTTGTACCACTATGGAGCTATTTTCCCACCCCTGATTATTGTAAAATGCGCTCATAATACTTGTAGATCATTTCTTAACTACTGTGCACTGTTCACAGTGCAGCCAAGAGTGTCAAACATAACCCCTGTCAACAATGGGTTATTGAAAAGTCAACTTGGTGAAACAGATCGGAAACAGCAACAGACGGATATCTGAACCTCCATCTCGGAGGGAAGCTTCTCTCCAAAGCCAGGAGAAGCAAAAATGTTTAAGAATTTACATCCTCATTTTAGTGCTAGTTTTGAATCAAGGATAAAAGACATTTCAGATTGGCCAGGATCTAACAGAGGAATTGTGCTGGGGAATCAGGAATCGTACAAGCTGGTGCTGACAGTGATCGTTTTAGTGGGTGTGGCTTGCAATCATGCGAGTGTAGTGTGTGTGGCTGGGTTGTGGGCAGTGTAATTAGGGCACAGTCCTAATCTGGAGTTAGGCTGGCACAGTTAGGCCAGCAAAGTTTGACTGGCACACGAGCCACCGTAAAGCGCATTTGGACCACTCTTGGAGTCAGGAAGGGTTGGGGCTCATCTTTGTGCTGCCCTCTCTGACTCCAAGAGTGGTCCAAACATACTATGTGGTGTCCGTTGTGCCAGCCAACCTTTGCTGGCCTAACTTTGCTGGCCTAACTCCAAGTTAGGATTGTGCCCTTAGTGTGATACTGGGCACTGCAGAGTTTGGTTGCATTGTGCACGTTGGAACTTATTGTTTCTTTTCATTTTAATTTTTTTAGAAGTGTCTGTGAAGGAGTAAAAAGGTGTGTGTAGCATTTGTTCATGTCTTGCGGCTCTCGAACTTCTGAAGTTTATCGTATGTGACTCTTACATTAAGCAAGCCTGGCCACCCCTGCTGTATATCTTGTGTATCCATGGCTCCTAACACCACCATCTTCCACCAGGATAATGCCATCAAAACAGCCAAGTACAACATTCTCACTTTCCTCCCACTCAACCTATTTGAGCAGTTTCACCGGGTGGCCAACTTCTACTTCCTGACCGTCATTCTCTTGCAGGTGAGAAGAGCTTTCTCTTATAAGCCAGCTAGTTTGGATGACGGAATGCCATAGCCTTGGAGTGGGTGCTAGAGGGTTGGGGCGCCAAATAGGTAATGGAACTGAATTAGAGCATTTTTACATTAACTTACTGCCCAATCCTGTCTGTGGATTTGCAGCATGGGACCCTGTTCTGCTGTTGTAAATCGCCTGAAGACGGCATGCAGTGTGTGTTGCTGCCGGCCATTTCTGAGGATCAGAGGCCCGGGGCTGGTGACCTGCACTGGCTCAAGTATGCCAGCAAGTTGTGGGTGGGGAGTAATGGTGTGTCGGCAATGGGGGCAGGGGGGAAAGTGGATCGGGACCAAGGAAAGGGTGGGTTTGGTGGTAGCAGTGTCCGCTGACTCCAAATCCCCTTCTTCAGCCCAATCTGCTTTCATGGGTCCAGGCTAACTTGCACCAGCAATATTTTTGGAGCAAGTAGACCCACAAGGCTGGCTGGGGTTGCCCCAAGGAGGCCTCTGGAGGCCAAAACTCCCCTGCAGGATGCAGCAGGTGCCTTGGTCTTTGCTCAACTGCTGTGCAGGGTGTCACGGTGGATTGGGCTGCCCATTTGGTGCTACTTAGCCAATCAGAGTGTTGCAATATGCAATCAGATAGCATAACAATCCTTCCTGAACAGGTCACATGGATGATCTCAGTCAAATCTGATCTCTCATTGATCTATGTCTACTTTTGATTCAGTTTCTGAAAAATAGCAAAGAGATAGACTCTCCGCCAATACCAAACATACTGTATTTATGCAAAGCTTCCCTTTGCAGGACAAAGGGAACTATTATTTTAAATTTACAACTATTATAGTTGTTGAATAAACAGTGTTTCCACTTCATTCCAGACTGTCCCGGAGATCTCCACCCTACCTTGGTTTGCCCTCCTTCTTCCACTTTCCATCCTCCTTGGCATCAGAGGTGTCCGCGACTTGATTGATGACATTGTGAGTACAAGTTTGATTTCAGTGGTTTCATATAAATGGGGACAAGTTATTCCCATGATTTACTAGTATATTCCAAAGATGTAGATTAGGAATTCACTGATCTTAGCTAAAGATTATACTGTATTTTAGAATAATAATTGGGAATTAGTTTTGATTGTGAAAACAAGCCCCACAGAAATAGAAGTTTTGATGTATGCTTTTCCCAGATTTAGTGCATTTATTTTTTCCTTTCAGGCACGACACCGTAGTGACTATGAAATCAATAACCGTCCCTGTGAGATTTTGTCTGGAAGAAGGTAAGAAATGACTGTGGGTGCAATCCTCACCTGGAGTTAGGCCGGCACAAGTTAGGCCAGCAAGGTTTGGTATAAGGGACACGGTAATGTATGTTTGAACCACTCTTGGAGTCAGAGAGGCCAGCACACAGATGTGTGCCATCCCCCCGCTTCTGAGAATGGTCCAAACGAGCTTTACAGTGGCCCTTGTGCTGGCCAAACTTTGCTGGCTTAACTTGGACCAGCCTAATTCCAGGTTAGAATTGTGCTCTGAGCCAAAACAAAGGGCTTATGGGGTGTTTTCATGAAAATATAAATTTCTTGTTGAAAATACTTTCAACCAATTTTGTTGGAGTGAGAGTCTATTAGCAGATGGGGAGCCACTTCCCTCCTCTCATTTACAATGTAGCTCCTGTTCTTGCTCTGAATTGGTTTTGTGATGTCATCCAGTAGTCAAATCTGATTGACTACTCAATATCATCAGAAAGTTAATTTAGAGTGAGGGCAGGAAGAATTGTCCTTACTGTAAAGTAGTTTTGAGACGTTGCAGCAATCACCAGTGTTCACTATGTGATCCCTGATTGGCTAGGATCACACTGTGGAAATACTTGCACTGAAGCAGTACTGAAGAAGCCAACTGAACCTGAAAACTCTAAACTTTTCCATTCAAAAAATTCACTAGCAAACATTCACCATATTGGACTACAGTTGGCATCTTGATTTTGCTCAAAAATTCTGGTGCTAAGGATGGAGTGTTCTTGAGCACATGCAGATAACTCCTCTTAAAGAGATCAAAAATTAAATTTCCAGATTAGAATATATGAATGCAAGGGCAGAGTACCTCCCCCGCCCCACTACCAGGAATACACATGCTAGTATAATCAGAGAAATGTGTGCAATTCAGTCCCCATCTTCAGACATAGGAACTGCTATGGGTCCATGGGAACCACTTAGTATTGATAAGGCAATCGAATTATGATCCTGCAATGATGGAGAGTCTGTGGCTGCAATTCTACAGACATTTACCTGAGAAGTTGTTCAATTAAATTCAATGGCGCTTACTGCTGAATAGACATACATAGGATGGCACTGTGTGTGTGTGTGTGTGTGTGTGTGTGTGTGTGTGTGTGTGTGTATGTGAATTTTATATGATGTGGGTGTAACCAATTGCAAGGACCTTTCCCACCCTCCCCATGTGCCTAATTTCTGGTTGCAGCTGACCCATATTATCATTTGCCCCCATAGTTTTGACCAGAAGAAATGGCGAGACATCTGTGTGGGTGATGTTGTTTGCCTCCGCAAGGACATGTTCGTGCCGGTAAGCACACTCCATTCCTTGCCATATTTTTTTTTATTTGGTCAAGCACAAAAGCAAGCTCTCAAAAATCAGGACCTCAGATGAGTCTTGACCACTGTATGGCTGTGCTAAGATGTTATGTGAGCTGAAATGACAGCCCCCCTCACTCACTGATGGAGCCTTCTTGGCAGCAACAGCAATGCATATATAGCTATCACTGCCCAGAATGGTTCTGACGGCAAGAAGAGCTGTTTACACGGCACACTTCAACACTTGCAATACGTACCATGCTGCCCCTATTGTAGCTAAGCTACTGTTCCTGATCACTTTCACCATCAGGAAAATTGCTGCTACTGCCAGCTCAGCTGCTGCTTCCTTCCCTTCCCTTGCCACTTCTTCTAAGTTGGCTGGATGGAGAGGGTAGAGGTTGGCCATACTGGGCACTTTCCAAGAGCCTGCACCCATCAGAGGGGCCCGCCTGGTTGGGCTAACCCTTAGCATTGAGGCTTTTCTTCTCAAAAGCTGCAATGTCATCAGTAGAGGCATAGAAAAATGTAATGCATGACATAACGGGCAGTGGTATCATCTACAGATGAGGAAGCGGAACACTGGGCGGGACTTACGTGTGATTGGCTGCCCACCCGTCCTGTTCCGCCGGGGCGCCTGCTCGCCAGGGGGGACGGGTGGGGGGCACACTGGGTGCCTGGGCGAGCAGCGGTGGGGTGCGCCAACCGGGGCAGTCCGCGCGGCGGGCGGGCGGGAATGGAACAAAGTGGGCTGCCAATCACATGTAAGTCCCGCTCAGTGTTCCGCTTCCTCATCTGTAGATGACATCACTGATAACGGGCTTGTCATTTTTCTGCTTTTGCTTTTAATTTACACGTAATGAAATTGTCAGGCCAAAAAGTGAATTCTGAATTATCAGGGCTCAAATTCTTTTGGAAACTTGCAAATAGGTCAATTCAGTGAATTTTAATTCTGTATTTCAAAATTACACAGTACTTTGTTGTTTGTCATTTCTCTCTGGAAAAAGAGGTGGGGGACCGTAGTACCTTAGATGAACTCAGGGCCCAATCCCACCTAATTCTCCAGCACTGATGCAGCCATGCCAAGGGGGCATGTGCTGCATCCCGAGGTGGGGGCAGTCACGGAGGCCTCCTCAAGGTAAGAGAATATTGTAACCTTGGGGCTGCATTGCAGCTGCATCAACAAAAATTTGGATTGAAATTTGGGCCTTTGTTTCAGCCATAATCCCACAAGTGTCTGTATGACTTTTTGAGGTCATTGCACAGTGGTATCCTATTGGCAAGAATCACAATCCAATTCAGAGGGAGGAGGCAGAAAGCATTGCCCTCACTTTGAAATGGCTTTTTGATGCAATTGGCATCATGTTCACTCCATCACATCTGTGATTCATAACATGGCCAAACATCAGTTTATCGGTAGGCTGTTGCCAATGTTGGTTTTATGCATAGTCTCTTCTCTTACATGTCCTCCTCTTACATGCCTTCCTCTTTTCCAGGCTGATCTCCTTTTACTGTCCAGTTCAGAACCCAATAGCCTCTGCTATGTGGAGACAATGGACATTGATGGGTAATAGTATTTCTTATGTATGCATGACATATTAACCTTGCACTTCTGCTAAGGAGCTCAAAGTAACATATACTGTGTTTCCTCCATTTTATCCTCACAAGAACTCAGCTAGCTAGATTACACTAAGAGAGAATAACTGTTCCATGGACATTATTGGTGTTTATTATGGAATAACTGGGCATGATATATCAGACTATTATTAGCAGAAAAATTGCAATTGCCTGCCCTGAGGACCTTACAGTTTAAATTTGCATGGGGGGGGGGCAGAGAAAAGAAAAGGGAAATTGTAATGATGGGGTTACTACACATAAATTCATTCATTCATTCAAATAGTATTTATATACTGCTTTTCAACACAAAGTTCAAAAAGCGGTTTACAGGTAAATAGTAATAATAAAGTTAAATGGCTCCCTGTCCCAAAGGGCTCACAATCTAAAAATATGCAAAACACCACCAGCAACAGCCACTATAAAAGACACTGTGCAGGGGTGAAGAGGGACAATTACTCTCCCCCTGCTAAATATAAGAGGAACACCGTGTGAAAAGTGCCTCTTGCCCAGTTAGCAGGGGTAAACTTGCTAAATGAAGTTACTGTATAAATGAAGTTACTGTATATGTACATTGATAATAAGTCACTCCTGTGTAATCTACCTTTCAACATTGTTTAAAAGCTATCCTTCCCC
This sequence comes from Lerista edwardsae, assembly GCA_029204185.1. Classification (NCBI taxonomy): domain Eukaryota; kingdom Metazoa; phylum Chordata; class Lepidosauria; order Squamata; family Scincidae; genus Lerista; species Lerista edwardsae. Next base: position 2,913,996 of record JAJKFI010000116.1, read on the forward strand.
CCACCCCCATGCAATGCAGCAATGCCAAACAGATGTGCATTGTATCCAGCAAGCGGGGAGGAATGGCAACTATTTCCCCTTACCCCGCCATAAGCTTTCCATTCTGCAATGGGTCTCCTCAGATTTGCTCCAGCTCTTTAGCTGGCAGAAATCTGAGGAAAAGAAAGGGTTGGGAAGATTGTAAAAAGTGGGATTAGGATCCTGCACACACCATTGCCTCTGGATCCACCCCCTGCTGCCTCCTCCCCACTAAATCCTCGCCACCCCCATTGCCTTACCTGGTCCAACAGGGGCTGCGGGAACCAGCAATGACGGTTGCAGCATTGCTGCATCTTATAAGCAGTGCACACAAAATGGCTGCCAACAGAGCATCATGGGTGCCATCAACAATTATTTTGGGACAGCAGAGTGTGTTCTGCTGTCACAACCTGCTCCACCTGGCAGCCCAAGTCTGGATAGGGCTGGGCTGTAAGAATTGGTCAATCCCTTTGAGCGATGTAGACATTAGTCATTAGTGGATCCATTTGTACTTTAGCCTCCCTTCTTCTAAACAAGCTCTTCCCCATTGCTTTCAGAGAGACAAACTTGAAGTATAGACAAGCCCTCCTGGTGACGCATGAACAGCTGGCCAGCGAGGAGAACATGGCCTCCTTTGATGGTGAGTATATAATATATAATTTTATGTACTCCTGGATGTGTAGGCTGTGTAGAACCTAATACCCCGTCTTTGAGTACAACACTTTACAGTGCAGTCCTATGCAGGCTTACTAAATAGTAGTCCAACTATATTTAGTGGGGTTTACTCCCAAGTAAAACTGCATACTGTTCTGGAAGTAAAACCCACTGAGCACAAAATGCTTACTTCTGAGTAGACATGCCCAAGCTTGTGCTATTAGTGTGTGTGCACGCGCGCGTGTGTGTGCACACCATATTATTCCATGGCCAGGCCCCTGGGCTTTCCAGTATTTTGGGCCCCCCTCTAGCATTTCTGGGCCTCTGGCACTTTTGGGCCCCGTCTGGTACTAACTCAGCTATGACTACCAACGGTATGGCCCTGGGCTGCCTCCCAAAAGGAAAAAAGGTTAGTTTCCCTCTCCTCTCCTTGCACAACTCCCTCTGCTCCTCCCTCGGTACTGCAGGTTGGACCAGGTCCTCCTGTGGCCAGGGTGGAGCGGCTCATCTCCCTGTGGCCTGCCACAACCAACAGGGCCCAACTCAGACTTTGTGCCCCAACATCAGGGCAGGTTAGCAAGAACAGTGACAGGCCCCCTAGTCTTGCAGGGCCCCTAGTCTGAAGCTTAGTCAACCATTATGTATGTCTATCTCAGTGGTGTTATTCACCCGGTACGCTGGGCGGGACTTACCTTTGAGCGGCAGTCCGCCCATTGCATCACGCCGCGTTCCGCCGCTTTCCCGCCCGCCCCGGTGGAACGCGGCGTGATGCAACGGGCAGACTGCCGCTCAAAGGTAAGTCCCGCCCAGCGTACCGGGTGAATAACACCACTGGTCTATCTCTTTCTCTAGCTTGATTCTCAATTGATTCAGAGCACAGTCCTAACCTGGAGTTAGGCCGGCACAAGTTAGGCCAGCAAAGTTTGGCCAGCCAGCCAAAGGGCCACTGTAAAGCGTGTTTGGACCACTTTCAGATTCAGGGAGCATGGCGCACGTCTGTGTGCTGGTCTCTCTGACTCCTTAAGTAGTCCAAACATACTTTATGGTGGCCCTTGTGCCGGCCAAACTTTGCTGGCCTAATTTGTGCCGGCCTAACTCCAGGTTAGGATTGTGCCCTCATAATTTTTTTGACAATTGTAAACTGCGGCCTGTTTTTTCCCCATCTTGTACGTTTTCTCTCTTGAAACAACCAAACAACACTACAGTCAAGAAGGCTCCCAAGAAGGGAGTTGATTAACACCCTGAGCACCCCAAATTCACCATTGCTGTGGCTGTGTGTTGGGAAGTTGGTCCTGGAAGGACTGAACTGCATGCTGGGTACAGGGCAGCAGAATATTGCAGGTTTTAATTGACTCTAGAGGTAGGCGGAGCCAATTCTCACCTTTTGGTTTGGTGCTCCAGGGAAAGTGACCTGTGAAGAGCCCAACAGCCAGATGCACAGCTTCATCGGCACCCTTGAGTGGCGCGGGGAGAAGTACCCTCTTGACAGCGAGAATATCTTGCTGCGTGGCTGCAGGATACGGAATACAGAGACTTGCTACGGCCTTGTCATCTATGCAGGCAAGTGCGCATGGCCAGTGATGTGCCCTGGGTATAAACAGCATAAGAAACTTCCTTTTTGGAGAAAGCCAATTTAGTCCAGCATCCTGTTGCCCACAGTGGCCAGTCAGATACCTCTGGGAAATCTGCAGGCAGGGGATGAAGGCAACACACCCACATCCCAATTATTTGACGCTAACGTCTGGCAATCAGAGATAAACTGCCCTCATACTTTATTATTATTATTTGCCTGTAAACCACTTGGTGAACTTGTGTTGAAAAGTGGTATATAAATACTGTTTGATTGATACATGGCGGTTCCATTTATCTGGCATTCAGAGATGCTCGATTCTCATCAGTAATACGGAGAAGGGGAAAGGCACCAATGAACTGAAGAACCAGACTGCAGCAGGGAGCCATGCATGCACAGAAGTATGCAGTGCTTTATAAAACATAAGGACAGTGGTTCCCAAACTGTGGGTCAGGACCCACCACTGGGTTGCGAGCCAATTTCAAGTGGGTCCTGAAGCACCTAAAGCAGCCATATTGAAAATATGGGAAGATGGAATCCTGGGGATTATGGGAAGGGGGAGGGCCGTGTGGTTATTTTACTTGTGTTAAGGTTGTAAGTAGGCTTTCCCCCTTTTTCTGATTCACTTTGCTATTGGAAAATGGCTGAGAACGAACCAACTTATTGCTGCATTCTCAGGAAAGCAGATCACAGTGATGACGCTTCCAGCTGTGACATCACTTCTGGTGGGTCCTGGCCAGTTTGTCATTCTAAAAAGTGGGTCCCAGTGCTTAAAAGATTGAGAACCACTGCATTAGGAAATTTTAAACATGGAACAATGGAGAATTCCAAAAGCCTCAGGAGATTTGGAACTCTGAAAGCGAGAAAATTTTTTGAATCAAGGGAATTTCAGAAGTATCTGTACTTACACCAAGGAGCACCGCCTGAGCTACTGTCCTCCTCTCCAGCACAGGGCCTAAGCCTTGTTTCTGTTTGCTGCCTGTTGCATTAATTTCCTCCACAATATCCTGCCCTGCATTAGCTTCGTAATCAGGGAGTGGTAGGAAACTGACCGTACCTGTTCTTTGTAAGAATGATTAATCTCCCTGGAGAACTGGTCTTGCTAAGAAGAGAATTGCTGCAGTGCAACCCACATGCACAGGACAATTCTATCAAAATACCCCCCATGTAGCCATGCCAACTGAGTGCGCACTGCATGTTACGATGGGGGAGCAGTCACAGACAGAGTAAGAGAACTTTCCTTTCCTTAGATTAGGGAAAGCCTCTGATTCCCCAATGGATCTGCTCCACAATTTTGCTGGCGCAGAACTGAGGTGAGTAAGAGAAGGGGAAGAAGCATAGGATACTGGTGCACACAAGAGCTGCCCCGAACTGCTCCTTCCCGCCCCCATTCTTTCTTCCATCCAGTGGTGTACCTAGAGGGGGGATCACAGTGCTAGGTTTTGCAAGCAGCCGCTCCCCCTTCTTCAGAGCCATTTGTAGCCAACGTAGCCTCCATTTGGCTCTAGCCGTTGGGAATGGCTTCGAAGAGGAGGGGGAGTGGCTGCTTGCGAAACGCAGTGCTGTGATCCCCCTCTAGGTACGCCTCTGCCACCGTCCACCCCCAGTGCCAACTCTCTGGTACCCGTGGATGTTGGCCTCTCCACCAGCCTGCACATATGGCCACCAGCCATTGTGCTTGCTGCCTTGTTGCACACAACACTGGAATGTCGCTTCTGCCAGCATTGTCTCCCTTCCTCTGGTGGAACACAAATTCTGCCAGTGAAACAAGGGGGTAGGTTTGGGCTGTTGGAAAATTTGTTTTGGGGTCCAGTTGAAGGCAGTGTTACTTACCTACAAAGCTTAACTTATTTGGGCCTGGGGTGCCTTAAGGACCTTGCGCTCTTACATGATTCTGCTGCCACCAGTTAAAATCTTCTGGGGAGTCTCTGTCCGGCAGGCTGATGTCATCCAGAGATGTGTCTGGCAAGCACGTGGGAGCAGTGGTGTCATGCACCCACTACGCACCACTACGTGAGTACCGGTTTCTAAAAGTTGAGCTGGCCTAAATCATTATTTGTTTGGCATTTGGACAAGTGCCAATCAAAAGTGAGTACCGGTTTCTAAATCATTTGGATGACACCACTGCGTGGGAGATACGTTTCCATTCTTAAACATTCAAAATGAACTTCAGGCATCCCTAATCCTCGGTTTGGAACTGCCTGAGGACCAAATACTAATTTGATTCACTGTGGAGAAATCCATGGTGATTTTTGTCCTCGACCAAGCTTCTTTGGGGACAAAAGATGAGAAGGCCAAGTTCTAATGTGTTATTAATTTTAACGGAAGCTCTAGTCCTCAACATGTCTCTCCCAATAAAAGCAATAAGGCATTAAGTGATTATGCTTGGCTGGATCTTACCCAGATATGGAAAGAATTTTGCTTACAGAGGTCCTTTGTCATGGAGAGTATGACTGTTTCTTGTTTCTTGTATGAGGGTGACTCTACCAGCTGTCACACAGAGAGGACTGTATCATTTTGCTCTTTTATGTTTTTCCTCGAAGGAATGATTCTACCGACTATTTGCCTGGGAAGAGTTTTGCTGGTGTTTCGCTTTAGTTTGATTTACTATCTCTCCAATATCTCTTATGCAGGTTTTGATTCCAAAATAATGAAAAATTGTGGGAAGATCAAACTTAAGAAAACTAAACTCAGTCGTCTGATGGACCGTCTTGTGCTGCTGGTAAGACTCCATCCCCATACAGAGATTATCATGTGATCCCTGGCTAGGATGGTGGGAGGAAGCATCTCAGAGCACAAGCCTAACCTGGAGTTAGGTCATCATAGTTAAGCCAGGAACGTTTGGCCAGCGCAAGAGACACCGTAAAGTATGTTTTGACCACTCTCGGAGTCAGAGAGGCCGACACACAGATGTGCATCATACTCCCTGACTTGGAGAGTAGTCCAAACGTGTTTTACGGTGGCCCTTGTGCTGGCCAAACTTTGCTGGTTTAACTGTGCCGGCCTAACTCTAGGTTAGGGTTGCGCCCTCACTGTGTACACTGACTCATGAGCAGTCCAATCCTAACCAGGGCTGGAATAGGCAGGCTGACTAGCCTGTGCCGTATCCAGCCCCAGTTAGGAGGTGGTTGTGGTGCAGCTCAGAGTAGGGGCTTATATCCCCCTTACCTCAAGTAAAGCCCCAGCCACCCCTATGGGGCTAATTGGATCTGTACCCGCGAAATTGCTGACTCAGATCCGAGCAGCCCACGTAGGGCCTACCAAGCCAGGGACAGAGGGTTAATATCCAGCCTAAGTGCCAGGGGCTGGTTCCACCCCCCCCCTCCCCAGGCTAGTCTGCCCACAGGCCTGCTCTTTCCCTGCCTCCCCTCCCACCCCATTCCACCTGTCTGAAACATTAACTCTGTCAAATTTCTGTCTGAATAATTGACTCTTGTTGGTTGGGCCAGTGAGTGTGAATCATTGCTTTTAAGCCACATAACAACCTATCTCTGGAAAAACCTGATAATAATCCATAAACTGCATAATCCAGTTGGGACCAGCCTACCCATTTAGTTCCCTGAGATGGTGCCATCACATGGCAGATTGATGAGAGTGCCAACCACCTCCACTGGTGATCCTCCTTCACTCCCTCTGCAGATTCAAAAAGGAAGATGGGAAAAGAAGGAACTACGGAGGAGAGGAGAGTTGTGGGCTAGAGCATATCTGACACTCTTGCCCACCACTCTTTTCTCCTCCTTGATTCCTTTTCTGAGCAGTTCCTCTCTTTTCCCGTTCGGTGTTCTGTCTCAGACTGAATACAATCCACTATTATTCAGCTCAGATTAATGTCTGATATGCTCTCCCACCCAATATTTTGTTTCCTTAGATCTCCACGTGTCTCATCCTTATCTCTTTGGGTCTCGCCATTGGCAATGGGCTCTGGGTCAACACATTTCGTCAGAAGTACCCCTACATTGCTCCTTTCTATGAGCACACCAACACAATCCAAAATGCCTTCTTGTCTTTCTGGGGGTTTGTCATCCTCCTGAGCCTTGTGATCCCAATGGCCATGCTAATCACGTAAGTTCCAACTCTGCTTTTCCTGTGCAAAAATAGGAGAAAGTGTTTTGGTTTGGAGATTGTCCCTGGAGCCCTCCCCCTTTCTGATAACTATATTGCTACTGATTGGCTGGCTCTTTATTCCTGCAGGCCAGTGGCAGTGATGTGACCATCCTTAGGGAATGGAAAGGGGAGGCAGTGGCTTCAATACTGGGGGGTATTGACTTGCACTGCGGATAGTTCTATGAATATAACCCAATGATACTGTCATTTAAAGCATGTGTGCATGCATACATGTATGTATGCATGCGCACATGCACACACACACACACACACACACATACACAGAGCCACTGGTGGACCATATGTGGAGATGACAGGGATTGAACCAGGAACCTTCTGCATGCAAAGCTTGTGCTTTTCCATTTATTCTGGCCAGACTTCTGGAACCCCCTCCAGAGCTGGGGTTATCAATCTGACAAGGAGGGAGGATTCCAAAGTCACCTTAGCTTGGATCATTGGCTCTGTCTCTCTTTTTCTGTAGCTTTGAGTTCATCTACCTGGTCAACAGCTGTTTCATTGACTGGGACTTGGAAATGTATTATGCCCCAAAGGACACTCCAGCAAAAGCCAGAAGCACAAGTCTGAATGACCATCTGGGACAGATCCAGTATGTCTTCTCGGATAAGACGGGCACCTTGACGCAAAATATCATGACATTCAAGAAATGTTGCATTGATGGGACGATATATGGTAATGTGGGATTGGAGACCTGTTGAGCTTTGGCAATTTATACGTTTTCAAAGGCTGGGCCGCATCCTGGTGACCTAGCAATCCTTCAGGGCCCTTTGGACATTTAGCCAGGCATCCAAGTCTCCCACCTGATTGTCTCCTTTCCCCTTGCGTCCTCAGGAAGAGGATGGCTTGGCTTGGCTTGGCTTGGCTTGGCTTGGCTTGGCTTGGCTTGGCCCAACCAGCACTTTCGCAGTGCTCTCAGGTGACATCACTACCTGGATCACCACCAGCCACAATGGGGCCAACAGCACCAGAAGCAGCCTTGGGAGTGGGTTGCAGCAATGAGTCATGGCACACATAAAGTGTCGCGGATATGTATTTCCATGTGAATGATTGTACCTGGGTTCATTTGTACATTTGTGAATCTGACCTGAGTGCAGTGGTGTTATTCTACCGGTACACTGGGCGGGACGTCTGGGTGATCGGCAGCCCGCCCGTCGCGTACCACAGCGTTACGCTGTTTGCGTAACGTATGCAAGCGGTGTAACTGGTAACGCAAACGGTGTAACACTGCGGTACGCGACGGGCGGGCTGCCGATCACCCGGACGTCCCGCCCAGCATACCGGTAGGATAACACCACTGCCTGAGTAGAACAGTGTGAAGATTTGTACCTGGTACAGATAATTTGCATCAAGGTACAGAGATGCCCCAGGTACAGTTTTCACATGTGAACAGCCCTATACACATTGCAGAAACACATTTTGTTGAGTGTGAAATGAATAGGAAATGAACCTTTGTGGCAACATTCATGGAGATTGTGATCCATGTGCTGTCATTTGGAGCAGGCAGTTATGGCCCATCATAGTTAAAATTGAATCATTTTTCTGTGGCTAATTTTTCCCTTAAAATGAACTTTTTTCCAAACATTCCTGCAGATGTTTGTGTTTCTATTGCTATTTGAATTGATTGATAGTTTACATTCGTTTCTCCACTATCAGTTCCAGTCAATGCAGCTTAGTTACCAATGTCACACTTAATACCAACAGAAAACTGAAATATACATTTGATTGTTGTTGTTGAAAAAAATCATTGGGACAAACCATGATGTTAGATCATTCATTTCCTTTTGTTTACATAGGATGCAATTGTGGTTCACTTTTATGAACTGCAACCATAACACATTTTTCTCCCTTTTTATAACATTTACAGGTTCAGAGAGCAACACCAAAGGCCAAATGGTATGTCAGTTGTTCCTGTTATACATTGCATGGTCCTTTTAAGACTTTGTGGACACATGAGAAAGGGAGGGGGCAAAGCAACAGGTGCCCTATGGATCAGTAATGACGGGTGAAAGAAGAGTCTTCTTTTGCCAGTACTGTACAAAAAAAGTCCTCTTCATACAATGCCAATAACGAACCCACTAAACTCTTTATTGGGGTGTTGCAAGGTGACCTTCTGGGGTGCAGGTGAATTCATTGAACCACCAGGGACTGTACTGCATATCCCCGGGTAAAGTGTACAATTCATCAGAAATGGTTTGCATGTGCCAAAGCTAAATGTTTTTTCTTCCACAAGTCTGCAATACTTTTTTCAGATCAGAACCCAGTAGTGCCAACCCCGTGGGTGCCGGTATGCTTTTGGCACCCACAATAATTCTTTTGAGTGTCAGGTGCTGGGTTGGTTGCTTGCTTTGCAAGGCAGCCCCTTTCGAGGCCAGGGCAGGCAATCGCTGCGGCCCAGCCTCAGAAGGGGGTCTGAGGCCAGGCAGCGATGACAGGGGGCGTGGTCACATCAGGGGCATGGTGACATCAACATCAGGGGCATGGCTATGGGCACCCCCAATGTTGAGAGCAGGTCGGCACCCCTGGCAGAACCTATGAAGTCTGCTGACTTGTGCCTTTAAAAATATCTGTTCAGAAAGTGGTAGACCACTGGGTGGAGTCAGAGGAGGGGTTTGATTGGCCAGGGGTGGAGTCAAACAAGTGTTTTGGTAATTTAGGGGGTGGAGCTTGCGGGTTTGAGTGTGTCCAGGGGCAGAGCCTAGTCAATGGCCTAATCTATGTCCAAAGGGTGTGGACATAGGGGAAAAAAGCAACCGTGATTTAGAGTGCAATCCAGTGATGTCATCCGAGCGCGCCAACTACCAGAACGCTCGGATGATTGACAGCCCTCCGCTTCTATGGCGGAGGGCTGCCATGCCCCCCCCCCAAGCCTCACTGCACCGGAATCGCTCCATTTTAGAGCGATTCCGGATGCAAGGGAGGGCGGGAGGGCCCAGCAGCAGCTCACCCATCCTCCGAAGCAGCGGTGCGGCCCGGGAGCTCCGCGGAACTAGCGGAACGGAGTACCGGGCCGTTCCGCCTGAATGACGCCTCTGGTGCAATCCTAACCTGGAGTTAGGTGGGCACAAGTTAGGCCAGCAAAGTTTGGCTGGCCCAAGAGACACAGTAAGGTATGTTTGGACCACTCTTAGAGAGGCCAGCACACAGACGTGCGCCATCCTCCCTGACTCCGAGAGTGGTCCAAACGCACTTTATGGTGGCCCTTTGGCTGGCCTAACTTGTGCTGGCCTAACTCCAGGTTAGGATTGCGCACTCAGTCTTCCAAGTATCTTGATACCAACAAGTTGAAGCAAAATATCAGTTGGGCAGGTACAATAAGAGAGAGTTTGCCCCTCGAATACCCTAATTCTTGTTTATGTTTTCTTCTAGGAAGCCTTAATGAGTTGGAACAAGTACTTGGACAGAAAGTTGGAGTTCTGTGACCTAGCACTTGTGGAGACCATCCGGAAGAATGACAGCCCTGTGGTGCGGGAGTTCATGCGTCTCCTAGCCCTCTGCCACACTGTCATGGTGGAGGAGAAAGAGAGTGAGTTAGATTGTCTTCCCACTCCTTCTTTCCACCCCAGCTTCACCCCTGCCTGAAGCAAATTGTATACAATATTTTAATACTTCTTTGCATGAAACAGAGTTTATGTACATTGAATTTTCCCTGAGGCATCATCTTGGCATATGAGGAGAAGATGCTAATGGATTCAATGGATTAGATCCAAGCTTATTGTTAAATCATGGAGACACCCTGCATTTCCTTGTCCTTGCAGAATAGCATGCACAAATGGATTAGCAATAACAGGCCCAGATCAACTTCCCTTGTGTCCATTCCAGTTTCAAAGAGTTATTTAATCTCTCTCTAAGTATTCAGTATCAGGCCAACCTGGCCTCCAGTGTGTTGAAGCTGACAGGTGAAAAGGACCAGAACAACACGGAAGTCAGAAAATCTAAACAATCGTTACCAAGAGCCAATGTTTTTATGGGTATACAATATAGGTTTCTCAGTGGTTTCGCTACAACAAGGTAACAAAAGAAATTTGTTTAATGTTCCCCTATCTTTTTAATAGAGATGTGTAATGTTCTCCCTATCTTCAGTAGGGATGTGGTGGCACTGCGGGTTAAACTGCTGATGCTGGGCTTTCTGACAGGAAGGTTGGGAGTTTGAGACCACGCAACGGAGTGAGCTCCGGTTGCTTGTCCCAGCTCCTGCCAACCTAGCAGTTCAAAAGCTCCTAAAAATGCAAGTAGATAAGATAGATAGATAAACTTTATTACGGTCAAAAGACCAGCCAAAAGTAAAAAGCATCAAATATAAGTAAAACATCGGATAGAATAAACATCTGAGTATATAAATATACAGAAAAAATACAAAGGTATTTATATAAACAGAAATATGCAAAAGTATTATAATCCAATGCAAAACAAAAATCAATTCTAGGGAAAGCGGCAACAACATCAAAACCTCTCCCCTAAGCCATATCCACTTCCAGAATCTAGCAAAGCATGCTCTAACTACTGAGGCTCATCCGCTTTTAGGGACCTTTTCCTAATGCCCATAGCAGCCGTGAAAAATTTGGCAACACTATGTGTAATCATGGGATTGGAGTCAGATAACAACATGTACGTATATTGTTGCTCTGAGCAACCAGGAAATCGGTCAATCCAGGGGGAAACAAGTTTTTCACGTACTCCCCTGTAATATGTACACCTCAGCAGAACGTGCTCAGTTGTTTCTATTTGCTCCATTCCACATGGGCAAAAACGCTCTGTCCTGGGGATCTTTTGATACTGTCCTTCCTGGACTGCTGAGGGTAGTGCATTAAGCCGGGCCAAAGTAAACGACCTTCTATGCCTGGGCTGCTCCAACTGGACAAGATAAGGTGCTGCTGCAACCTTATATATACTATCATTCCTAAGATAGAACTCAGGGGCCCTCAGTGGGAAGGTAACGGCAGTCCGTGCACTGCTGGCCACATGCCCACGGAAGCTTGTCCTCGGATAAACACCAGCTCTACAGGCTTAGAAATGGAGATGAGCACTGCCCCCTACAGTTGGTCACGACTAGACCATTCGATCGTGGGAAACCTTTACCTTTTTTATCTTTTTAATAGGCATCCCAGTGTCCATGGTATCTGTGGATAACTGAAACCGTGGATACTGAAACAGTGGATATTGGGGCACACCTGTATTTAAAAAAAGATGTTCTCCTAAAGTCTATCTTTCTTCTAGGTCAGTTGATTTACCAAGCTGCTTCACCAGACGAAGAAGCTTTGGTAACAGCAGCCAGAAATCTGGGATACGTCTTCCTCTCCCGGACCCAAGACACTATCACTATCAGTGAGCTGGGCGTGGAGAGGACCTATAAGGTCTTGGCCATGTTGGATTTCAACAGCGTGCGCAAACGGATGTCTGTTCTGGGTGAGTGTTTATGAAAGCAGGTTTTGGAAGTTCTTCACAAAATCATTTCCTCTGAGTGCATGTTTTGAAACACAAGTTTTGAAACGCCAAACAAAATACCTGTCTTAAATCTTAAAGATTTCAGTATAAAATCCCAATGGTCAAACATTTAGAATCATAGAATCATAGAGTTGGAAGAGATCTACAGGGTCATCTAGTCCAACCCTAAACTCCCAACTCCAATCTCCCAACTCCGCTAAAACTGAGGGTTGGGAGAGTTAAAACAGATAAAAGGAAGTACTTTTTTACCCAGCGGGTAGTTAATCTGTGGAACTCTTTGCCACAGGATGTGGTGATGGCATCTGGTCTTGATGCCTTTAAGAGGGGATTGGACGGATTTCTGGAGGAAAGGTCCATCGTGGGCTATAGGCAATGATGGATTGTGCAACCTCCTTACAAAGGTGGTGGGCTACTGGTACCGGGTGCAAGGGAGTGGCAACAGGATGCAAGCATCTTGTTGTCTCATGCCTCCCTGGGGCACCTGGTGGGCCGCTGTGAGATACTGGAAGCTGGACTAGATGGGCCTTTGGCCTGATCCAGCAGGGCTCTTCTTATGTTCTTATGTTCTTTAACCCCCTGCCTGTAGCAGGAAATCCTCCAAGAGTAGCTCCAGTAGATGCCTGTTGAGCCACAGGAATACCTCACATTGGGCCCTGCCACTCCTGGAGCCGGCTCCACATGTATTGTCTTCTCCTTCCACTTCTACGTTGAGACTTCCTATACTTCATTTAAAGATCTAGGTGTGTCCATCCCAAGTGCTTCCAATGCATGGAAATAGTTTCAAAACAAACGTATAACAATTTTAAAATAGGATCTAATAACGTCTCAGATAAATGTCAAAATTATATTAGAATACTAGCCTCTTCGGCTGAATATAGATGAGATGTCATGACTATGCTCCTCCATGCTGAAGCTTAACTTGGAGAGACCATGAGTCAGGAGCCAGGCTCCGAGGAATGACAATGCTGGGTGGACATAAAGAAAGGTAAAGGTTTCCCCACGACCAAATGGTCTAGCCGTGACCAACTGTAGGGGACGATGCTCATCTCCGTTTCTAAGCCGAAGAGCCGGCTTCCGTGGTCATGTGGCCGGCATGACTATACATCGTAGCACACGGAACACCGTTACCTTCCCACTAAAGTGGTCCCTATTTATCTACTCGCATTTTTAGGTGCTTTCAAACTGCTTGGTTGGCAGGAGCTGGGACAAGCAACGGGAGCTCACTCGGTTGTGTGGTCTCGAACTGTCAACCTTCCGGTCAACAGCTTGCCAGTTTAACCTGCAGCGCCACCACGTCCCCTGGGGGGGGGACACATACTATTGTGACATATAAGTCACAATAATAAGTGACTTATCAACAAGGGCAGCCCCCAAAGGCAAACCTGGGGACAAAATCAGGACCTGAAAAGCAAACTTCTTACTGGCAAAGGGGGGGGCAGTTGGAGCAGGGGTACAGGGTGCCCCTTTCCTGATCTTGGGGGGGGGCTGCCTCTTTCCCACAGTGCGAGACCCGGAAGGCTGTATCAGACTCTACACCAAGGGGGCGGATACCGTGATCCTGGAGAGGCTCCACAGTGCACGGGTCAACGAGGCCTCCACGGCCAAAGCTCTGGATGTAAGTCTGGAATGAAAGTCCCTGCATGAAGCGCGGCTCCTGGGCCCAGGGCAGGACCAGCTGCGAATTGGACTATTTCAGGTGGCAGATTGTGGGTCTGTGGCTGGGGGGGGGGGGGAGGACTGCATTGTCTCTCAGGGCCGGCTCATCCACCAGGTGGATGGAAGCAGTTGCCCACCTCCACCCACCCACTTCCCTGCTCCTCTTCTTGGATTGGACAGCGTGGGGTGGAAGAGGAAATGTGGAGGAGAACATTGAGCTGGAGCATCTCCTCCGCATGTCCTCTTCTGCTCCATCTCGCTTTTCCTTTTCCAACCCAGGGAAGGGAGGGCAGCCCTGGGCATGTCTCCGCCAGGTGCCAGGAGGTCTTGGGCCAGCCCTGCTGTCCCCATAGACAATTTGCAGGGCAAGGAAGGCAAAATGGCACCCAGCTACTCAGGGATGGCTGTAGGCCAATTTGCCCCATCTTGCCAAATGGAGCCCCACACTAGGCTGGCGGACTGTGGCCCCTTGCCTGCATCTGAGAGATCACTTCTAGGCCGCTCTGCACCAAGTTGGCGGAGGAGACGCTGCCCGGACCAAGCGAGCGCTTGCAAACATGTCCCGCCCTGGTCCCAGAGCCAGGGCCGCCTTTCCCTGCTTGGTGGGGCCCCATGCTGGGTCAGCGAGTGGAGCACCCGCAGCCGGCAGCTGGCTCTGTAGCGGATGCTCTCGCAGCGAATCTTCCATGCCGAGGCGTCGCGAGGAGAGCACAGCAAGCGGAGTGTGGCTGCTGCACGGCTGCCCTGCCCACCCCTGGATCCTATTGGCTCAAAATCAGCCCCTTCTGAAGCAGTTGGCTGTGACATTATCCAAGCTCTTGTCCCCAGGCTGCACAGACCTGATTTGGACTGCACGGCACCCTCAGCTCTGTGCCTGCAGGCGCAGAACGGAGGAGCCCTTTGGGACAGCTGGCCCCTACCCCTTGCCCCATGGAAGCTCCAGTCTGCTCCCCAGCCCACCAGCCTGCCTGTTCCAGTGCCGCTTAGGATTGCCCCTATGTCACCTGGCCCTGGATTCCTGCCCCCCCCACAGCTACACTACTGGGAGGAAGGAGGCACAAAAATTAGTTCCGGGCCAGAAGTTCCCCTTGAAGGGAAGGTGGGCTATAACTGCAGGAAGTAATTGGTGAACTCGTCAGCCCTCCCACACCCCTGAGTGGAAGCTCTGGCTGCCACCTCCACGACGTGCCACATTTCGCTCTCTTTCACAGAGTTTTGCTGCGGAGACCCTGAGGACGTTGTGCTTGGCTACCAGGGAGGTGGGAGAGGAGGAGTTTGCTATCTGGAGCAAGAAGCATCACGCTGCCAGTGTCTTGCTCCAGAACCGTGCGCAAGAACTGGACAAGCTGTACGAGGTGATGGAGAAGGATCTCAAGGTAAGAGTTGGGAATGCTGCTCCCATTCATTAATTTTCCACTTTTGGAGACCACCCTTCCTCCAAGTTGCTCAGAGTGGCATACATAGTTCTTTCCCTCCTTTTGTCCTCACAACAACCCTGTGAGGCAGGTGCGGCTGAGAGATAGTGACTGGCCCAAGGTCGCCCAGGAGGTTTAGTGGCTGAGTGGGGATTTGAGTCTGGATCCAAAACCACTACACCACCACTCTGACTCACCCCCATCGCTGTTTGGAACAGAGATTGCCAAACATTTTGGTCTTGGTGCCACAGTGGAAATGATGCAGTAGTGGGGGGCGGGCACCCTGGGTGTACACATTAAGGGGGTGCCAACTTACCTGTCCCTTTGAATGCTAGGTAGGCCTGGCCTCCCCTGGGGGATCTCAAGGGGGAAACCAGGTCTACCTCAGGCTTTGAGCAGCCAAGGGCAGGGTGGTGGGAGCAGTCTACCTCGGGTCCCAGTGGCACCAGATACACTACTGAACCAATGCCCTGGGAATCCTCCATTGTCCCGTTTTTAAAATTTCTGAATGGTCTATGGAGCAGTGTGTGTGTGCGTGCGTTTTGCCACAACATTTTGCCCATGCATTATCTCATCCCTCTGTTACATTAATGATGTGCACATGCATGCGTTGAGGATACCCTGCAAAGAAGGAGGTACAAGACTCTTGGTGGATTTTACTGCAACATTCTCTCGCTCGCTCACTCGCTCTCGCGCTCTCTCTCTCGCTCGCTCCCGCTCTCGCTCGCTCCCGCTCTCGCTCTCTCTGCCAGTGTAATCGTACTACTCCAAAGCTAGACTGCCTGTATCATAAGGTTTACTGATCTTAAATGAAAGGGTATTTTGAATTGGAACAAAGGATCTTTTTGTGTGGTGTTTTGCCAAAGGTGAGCGCATTAATAAAACACTGCCCAAACAGCATAATAAGTGCAATCAGATTGCTTTTTTGCAGTGTTTTATCAATGTGAGGCCATCAGGGGGTCCTGGGGGCAGCCAGGTTGGACACTGGCCAGGCTGACCCCTGAGCAGTAGTGGCAAGGGATAGCCCAGTGTGCTACCAGGGGATAGACAGGGGAGTCCCAGGGTGGGGCTTTGCATCCAGTTTTTTTCCATTCATTCATTTCCCCCCTTCCCATATGCATCATCACCAGCTTTAAAAAGTCAAATACTGGGGTGGGGGTTGTGACATTTTTAATGCATGCTACATTTTCAGCCCTCTCACTGGCTCATGTCCTCGGCTCTTTCAGCTGCTGGGTGCTACTGCAATCGAAGACAAGTTGCAAGATGGTGTCCCCGAGACCATCCAGCTCCTCAAAAGGGGAAACATCAAAGTGTGGGTGTTGACCGGAGACAAGCAAGGTATGGAGTGTGTGATTGAGGGGGACCCAGGTCTTTATAGGCAAGGGGTGGCAGGCAGCCTTGTGACTCCACCCCAGACAGTGCCACTCGGATAAGGTTGAACCGAACAGCTTGACCCAATTGGGAGAAGCCTTGGCCGGGGAACCGAACCAGTTCATTCCCCTCTAGTCAAATTCCTACAAAGTCGCTGTTGGAAACAGGAACCCAGAAGCTGGAAACGTTGTCAAAGATCATAAAGCAGGCTTTGATAGGGGGGCCCATAGCTCAGTGGGGGAGCCCCTGCTTTGCTTGCAGGTGAGCCCAGGTTCTATCCCTGGCAGCACCTCCAGGTAGGACTGGGAAGACCCCTGTCTGAAACCCGGTAGAGCTGCTGCCAGTCAGTGCTGACAACACTGAGCTAGATGGCACAATAGCCTGACGCAGGGAGCAATCCTAACCTGGAGTTAGACCTGAACAGTTAGGCCAGCAACGTTCGGCCGGCACAAGGGCCATTGTAAAGCGCGTTTGGCTCTCTCTTGGAGTCAGGGAGGGGGGCACATGTCTGTGTGCTGGCCTCTCTGATTCTGAGAGTGGTCCAAACATACTTTACGGTGTTTGCTGGCCTAACTGCTGGCCTAAGTCCAGGTTAGGATTGTGCCCTTAATACATAAAGCACTGGTTTTATTTTATTTGTAGTCAGTGGTGCAAGGGTGGATGCTGCCAAAGGCAGAGACTGCTCTCTCACACAATCTGGCCTTCATGCCCCATTTCTGGTCTGCTTTGTGTTGACAGAGACCGCCGTCAATATTGGCTTTGCGTGTCAGCTCCTTTCAGACGACATGACCATCCTGGAGGAGAGCAAAATCTGGTAGGTGACTCCATGTATCTGTCTGTGTGAACATCGCCCTGCCACAATCCTGTCACATCAGTGTCGCAGCAAGGGGACATGTGCTGGGCTCTTTCATCACAGTGACAAGTGAAGGTTTGCCTCAGTCTTTGCTGGCCAGCAGCACCAGCAACTGAGCAAAGAGCTGCCCCTGTTTACTGCCCCCCCCCCCAATGACCCACTTTTTGTTATGATGCTACACTGAGGGAAGAGACCAGGGCATTCAGCAGCCACAGGCTATGGCACTGTTGCTGGAATGAAACAAACCCACACTGGCTGTCACAGTAAGGGGAAGGTGATCCACCCAGCTTTTGGTTGCTGGCTGGTCCTCATCTTCCTCAGAGGGCCAATGCAGGCACCATCAGAGAATCCTTTAGAGTACTATGCCTTCAGCAGTCAAGAACATAAGAACATAAGAAGAGCCCCGCTGGATCAGGCCAAAGGCCCCTCTAGTCCAGCTTCCTGTATCTCACAGCGGCCCACCAGGTGCCCCAGGGAGGCATGAGACAACAAGATGCTTGCATCCTGTTGCCACTCCCTTGCACCCGGTACTCTGAAGTAGCCTACTACTAATGTAAGGAGGTTGCACAATCCATCATGGCCTATAGCCCACGATGGACTTTTCTTCCAGAAATCCGTCCAATCCCCTCTTAAAGGCATCTAGACCAGATGCCATCACCACCTCCTGTGGCAAAGAGTTCCACAGATTAACTACCCACTGGGTAAAAAAGTACTTCCTTTTATCTGTTATAACTCTCCCAACCCTCAGTTTTAGCGGATGCCCTCTGGTTCTGGTGTTTCGAGAGAGGGAAAAGAACATCCCTATATCGACTCTATCCCTTCTGTGCATTATTTTGTATGTCTCAATCATGTCCCCCCTCAGGCGCCTTTTTTCTAGGCTGTAGAGCGCCAAACGCTGCAGTCTTTCTTCATAAGGGAGGTGCCCCAGCCCCCCAGTTGTACAAGAGTGCCTTATGCTGAATCCAGTCTGAGCTCCTGTTCCGCTCCCAGAATCAGCCTCAGGGAGCATTAACATCCTATCACAGCCTCTTCCTGTTCTATTCAGCCAGTAGCTAACATGGAGTTCCCAGGAGGGTACTGCTGCGGAATTTCCGAGTTTACACTTCTGCAACAACTGATGAAACATCCTTTTCTTTCGCTAATTCTGTTAATTTATTCACTCCTTTTATTACATTCATTTATTATTCATTAAGTAAATTTTTTACTTAATTTACTATATTAAATCTTTTTCTTCAGCCAATTCTATTTATTTATTCATACTATTAATGTATGGTCCATTTAGTAGATGTAATCAATTCAATTAAATAAATGCATGTATTGCTAAATAATGTATAATAGTTAATTTTATGACTATTTATTAGCTTTTTTTGCATGTTACCATTATGTTTATCTATTAAATTAATTGCTTGATTTAAACATTGATTCCCTGCTTCCCCCCCCCCCCATAAAAATGGGGCCCCCAACACAGCATTTGGAATGTGTTGTGTGCCACTCCATAATTAAGGACAAACTCTGGCAATTTGAGTTTAACCATTTAAGTGCTAATTTTAACCCTACCTGTTCTATTCCTATTCCTAGGTCTCTCCCCTCGCGTGGGTTACACACCTTACTATTTTAGTTTGTTAACTAGCCCAAATCTGAGAAGAGCCTTTATGCTTGCTCGTTTTAATATTTTTCCTTCGGCTGTTCATATAGGCCGTTTTCTTAATATTCCTCGAGATAAAAGGCTTTGTGGTTTTTTTTTGTCATGTGTCCCCTGATACTATGTTTCATATTCTCTTTCAATGTTCAGCCCATCAGCACCTCCGTAATATTTACCTTGAACCTTGGCTTTCTTCCTTTCCCGACTCTTCTGATGACCTTCTTCCTACCTTTATGAGTGATGGATATGCTCCCCTCACAGTAGCAGTAGCAAGCTATTTATCCGCTATTCTCAAACTAACCCTATCCACCACCCTCTTTTATCTTGAGTTGCAACATCTTGTTATATTGTTATGTATTAATTATATATGCCAATAAAGGTTTCGGGAAAGAAAAGAAAAGTGTGCCACTCTTCTAACCTACTTCTAACCTGCTTTATTTTGCAGTGAAATCTTGGAGCCTTCCTGGTACAGCAACAGCCTGACTAGCAGTGAAGAAGGTCTATGCGATAAGGACTCTTTCCTACCTTTCCAGACACTCTCACTTCAAGAGACAGCATTGGTGGTCACTGGAGACTTCCTAGTAAGAGGGGTTGATGCTGGGCTTCCCTCTTTCCTCCTTTCTGGCATTCAAAGGTTCTTTTATAGGCTAGGAAGTGTTTTACTCTCATGATGAGACTTGAAAGTTTTATTCTACTGCACCGGCATAGCTAATGAAAGTGTAGCCCGTTGCAGAGGGCAAAATGATGCTCCAGACGTGACATCAGGAAGTGACATCAGAGTTGTATTTTCATTTTCTTGTGGGATTTTTGGCCATAACCTTTGATAGAATACTGATATTACACTCAGATTTGTTTCATTACATTCTGCATGAAATTCCGCATAGAATGGTATCAAACGTGATGGTATTATTCATACGTACCAAAGTTGTCACAATTTTGGCCACCAGTGTCGAGCTCAGCTTGTTGACCCCCTAAAAGCTTGTTGTCCGGTGCAATTGCACCTCCCCAGAACTGTTCTGAGTATGGCCACACAGTATGCCTTTGTGTCACCTCTTCGCAGGACAAGATCTTCCTTGCCAAGGGAGAGAAGACGTCAAAGAGAAAGGAAGGCTTTTGGGAGCGGTTTAGCTGCTGCTGTATGGAGGCAAAGGAGGACCAGGAGAATTGGATGGAAAAGGTGTTTGTGGAGTTGGCCACTGCCTGTCAGGCAGTGATCTGTTGCCGCGTCACTCCCAAACAGAAGGCGCTCATTGTCCAGATGGTGAAGAGACACAAGAATATCATTTCCTTGGCCATTGGAGATGGGGCCAATGATGTCAACATGATCAAAAGTGAGGCCTAGTCTCAAATCCTTAGGCCGGTGGTTCTCAAACTGTGCGCCACAACACTTGAGGGCTCTGTGGTGAACTCACAGGGGTACCGCATGATGCCCCTGGTGCCTGTTCTCTCTGAGCACTACTATCTTGGATCGTGCGAGATCTTGATCCAAGATGGTAGCGCCCATCTTTCTGGCTCTCCTGGGCATGAGATCCCTTGTGATCCAAGATGGTGGCACCCAGGAGAATCAGGAGGAAGAGGCTGTCGTGAAAGAAGAATGCCGTGATCACTGTAAGTTTGGGAACTGCTGCCTTAGTCTAACGTCAATTGATGATTTTAGAAATACCTGATGGGACAGATTTTGGAAGATCAGTGGAGTGGAGGGCAGTGTTGTTTTGGCCAGTGGCGTTCCTAAGGAGGACAAAACACTAAGTTTTGGAGACTTTGCTCTCCAAGCCATGAATGGCTCTGAAAGCGAGGAGGGCACTTTACACAGGAGCTCAGGCTTCTGCAAAACTTAGCATTTTACCCCCCCCCTTCTAGGAATGCCACTGATTTTTGGCAGATCAGAGGGTAGAATGTGTTTTTGGTGGATCAAGAGAGAGGAATTTGGGTGGGGCATGACAAACCTGATACTTTAGATCTCACGGGGATATTTCCAGGGGGTGGACAGGGTAGGAGATCTGGAGTCAAGAGGAATGGAATATGAAAGAGTGAGGCAAAAGGTCAAAGGTGCCCATCACTCCCATCCTGCCCATGAAACTACACCAATCCCTTTTAAATAAAGAACTATACACGTAGCTTGGATCCATAAGAGCACAAGAAGATCCTTCCTGGATGATACTAAAGGTCTATCTAGTTGTGCAGAAGCTAGCCCACGGTGACCAGTGAAATGCTTCCAGGAAACTCATAAGAAGGCAAAACCCTTCCCCTGTTCCCTTCAGCATTTAGGAATCAGTGAATTTAGGAATTTGCACGTGGAAAGCACTTTCCATTTAGCTATTGCAGCCATTATCCACTATTAAAAAGGAAAACCCAGCTGGTTCACGCAAAACGCCTTCCTAGTTCAGCATTCTGTTACCAACAGTGGACAACCAGATGCCTCTGAGAAGCCCACAGGCAGCTTCTGTTATTAGGAGGTTGACTGCACTTGCAAACTTTTGGGGTATCATGGCTAATAGCCATTGACAGACTTCTCTATGAATTTGTCTAACCCCTTGTAAAGCCATTTACCCTTCATAAAGCCAATTGTAAAGCTATTTACAGTTAGTGGCTGTCACCATATCTTGTGGCAGTAAGTTCCAGAGATTATTTATGCATTGCCTGAAGAGCTAGAGGGACGAAATTCCCATTTTCCACCTCTCATCATCCCTCTCACCCCAACAGATGAAAGGTGAGGTAAAAATCCTTTAATAGTAATAAAAATAGTAATAAATAGTCTTTCTCACATCTGCTTTCTCTCTAGCTGCTGACATTGGGGTTGGAATCAGTGGACAGGAAGGAATGCAAGCTGTCCAGTGCAGTGATTATGCCTTGGCCCAATTCTCATATCTACAACGGCTTCTCTTTGTCCACGGTCGATGGTCCTACCTCCGAATCTGCAAGTTTCTACGCTATTTCTTCTACAAAACATTCGCGGGCATGATGGTACAGCTTTGGTTTGCTTTCTACACGGGATGTTCAACACAGGTGAATATTGATGTTTTCCCCCTGCACTGCTAGTTATTTTATGCTTGCTACGTGTTCCCTGATTGGCTTGGCTCACTCAGAAACCATGGCTACTGAATCAGTGGATACCATGTCAGCATCTGTTGACACTGTACCACCTATATCACCTACCTAGTATACTTTTAAAGCAATTATAATTTATTTATTATTTATAAAAATTGCCCTTGGAATAAACATAACACTGCTTTCTGCACATCTAACTTTGGAAAACACCAAATCCATGAAAAAATTTAACTGTTTTCACTCACCTCTATATAGAGGTATCAATGGCTTTCCTAGAGGGGGGTCTTTAACCTTCTCCCTTTTGCTCTTCTTTTTCAGCCACTGTTGGAGGGCTGGTTCCTTGCCCTCTATAATGTTTTCTACACTTCCTGTCCAGTTCTGTGCATGGGGATGTTCGAACAGGTAAACCTCCTGTCCCGACATATCACACCTTTAAAGTGATGCTTTTGTAACACCCTTGTGTTCATGCCCAAGATTGTTACTCTTCTCGGCCTGCTGTATGTTGCGTGCACTAGCTCTGCAGGAGCCCAAATGTCCCAAAGTGCAGTATCCCCTGGAACAATTGTATTAAACCTGGAATCCCATATAGTGCACAAATTAGGGAAAACTCTCCCCCCCCACACACACACACACACTCCTGTACACCAGGACAAAGCAGCAAGTCTGGCCCATGACCTTTGTCAAATGCCGTCCTGGAGGCCTCCAAAAAGGCACTTCCGGTTTTTGCCTTCTGAAGGTGGGGGGCGTATGAGGGGTTGGGGAGGTATGGTGGTCTGAGCATTTATGGGTCCCTGGTGCCAGATGCCCTAGTTATGCCACTGCATCCTCAAGTTGCTGCTGCTCCCCTTCCCTGGATTTGAAAGGGAAAAGGGAAATGGAAGGGAAATGTAGCCCACCACTTGTCTCTCCTCCACATTTCAAGTCCAGGAAGTAGGATAGGTGGTTCCCTCTTCTGAGTGCAGCTTCCCATGGGGCCTTGTGGTGGGTTAGGAAGTGGTGCTAGGAGGTCCTCTCAATTTCTGGTTTTGTCAGCTTCCCCGCCTTTCTTCCCATAATCACTAGGATGTGAGTGCCGAGAAAAGCTTGCGGTTTCCTGAGCTCTACAGAGCAGGCCAGAAGAACATGATCTTCAACTTCCGGGCCTTTGGTGTTTCATTCGTCCAAGGCACCCTGGTCTCCTTGACAAATTTCTACATCGCTTTATGGGCCATGGAGGACAAGGCCGGCACCCGGATCAATGGCGATTACCAGTCCTTTGCCATGATTGTAGCAACTGCGGCTATATTGACCGTCTTAGTCGAGGTGAATTGTGTGTGTTACATCCTCTGGTTTGCAAATAGCACACTTGTGGTTTTCTGTGCCCCAGTCTCTTGGAATTTCAGCTAGGCTCCTAAGTACACTTAGGTCCTCCTTCCCTTTATTCAAAATGTACCTTCTGGCTGGGGGAATGTCAGGATGGAATTTGGACTGGGAAGTCTTGGAAAATGGCTGAGCTCCTCCCCCCCCCCAGTTCTCTGAAAAATCTTGGAATGAACTAGCAGAATTCCCAATTGTGACGGGAAATGGTTGCCCATCTCATTTAGTTTGTTGGGGAATGGACATGGTTCCAGGAGATCCAAAGGAGGAGGGGCTGAAGAGAACATCCAGGACTCTGGGACTTGAGCCAGGGAGGAAGCTCAGAGCCTATACTTTTTTACCCAGAGGGTAATTAATCTGTGGAACTCCTTGCCACAGGAGGTGGTGATGGCGACTGGCCTAGGTGCCTTTAAAAGGGGGCTGGACAGATTTCTGGAGGAAATGTCCATCACAGGCTACAGGCCATGATGAGTGGTGCAACCTCCTTATTCTAGAAGCGGGCTACCTCAGAATGCTTGATGCAGGGAAGTGGCAATGAGATGCAAGTGTCTAGTTGTCTTGTGTGCTCCCTGAGGAGGCACACATGAGGGAGCATCTGGTGGGCCTCTGTGAGATACAGGAAGCTGGATTAGATGGACCTTTGGCCTGATCCAAGGGGGCTCTTCTTATGAGCCCTCAATCCTAAGCAGCACCGGCATAGGAAGGACAGCTCATCAGGGCTGCATCCTAAAGCCTTTAGGAGGCAGCAGCACCACAGTGCAGAACAAGGGGAGGGTTTTCCCTTGCACCCGGATAAGCCCCAGCCAGCCCTATGGGGCTGCTCAGATCTGCCCCTGCTGATTTACAGGCGCACATCAATGTGCGCAGCTGTGACCTGAATCGGGTTCACCTTGGCCGGGGACGGGGTTTTGGATTCGGCGCTATGGCTGTCTGTCGTCGCCGCCCCATCGCCACCCACTGCACTGCCCAGTTATGCATCCAGCACACCTCTGGAACGCCCTTTGCAAAGTCCTGCACCAACCAAGCACTGCTGTTGCTCAACCGGCACATGACTGGTGCAGCCGAAGGGCACAGTGGTGCCCAAGCTCCGGCACTGCTGCTTGCACCGGTCCAGCGCCTGACTCACTGGCACAGACGTGCCTGACGGCATGTTTGCAACAACACTGGATCGGCGCAAGAGCGCAGCGCTGGCGCAATGCCGGTATAGGATTGTGCTCTCAGTCAGGTCTGGTGAGTTACCATGAAGTGAGCCCTCTTCAGGTGTTGAAGGGAACAGGACCACGGAATCTTGGCAGACAGGTCAACCATTCACAAGTGGATTGCCTAGTGTAAATGCTAAGCCCTTGATCTTCTCTCCTTGCCTGGTCTGGTCTTCACAGAGAATGCAGAAAGAGAGGTTTGCTCATCAATTGCTCAATGGACTTCCTTCTTCTTTCCCTGGGTAGATCATTATTGACATGAAATTCTGGACTGTCTTCAACTTCCTGGCCATCGTTATCAGCCTTGCGTTCTACTGCCTTTTCAGTTACATCACTCAAAGCTTCCAGGCCTTCAAGGGTACTCCTAATACCTTCCAATTCCCCGGTAAGACACCGTCGAATGGAAATCGATCGCGATGATCCCTTCGTAGGCACAACTTGTGGTTCCATTCAAAGTAGATTCCAAATAATGGGGAAGTTGGGCCCTCTCTATGACTTGTCAGAGCCGCACCACAGCCGGGCAGGCATGGCTGCAACCCAAACCATCTCAGGACATCTGAGGAAGCGCAGGAGAATTCTGTTTGCATCCCCCCGCTGCTTTCTGGCTAAGTTGGGCCATGCCCGCCAGAATCTAGGCACCAGCACAGACTGTGACCTTGCATGTCGGGACTCGTACATGCAAACCCCATTGAGATAAACCCAATTTAGCCACACACAGTTGACTGCAACATGTTGCCTTCTTGCCCACGTGGAGAGCAGGACACATGAAACCATCAAAGGCTATTAGCCATGAAAGCTACATAGAAACTGCCTGTAGACTGCGTGAAGAGGCAGTCCCCCCGTGAGAGCTAGACAGCAGGGGCAAGCAGCATAGGCAGCGGTGTCATCCGGCAACGAGCTGCCAGAACGCTAGGCGGGACTTACCGCCTGATTGGCTGCCCGTCTGTGACGTGTCACCGCCTGCCCGCCCGCCGCGTGGGCACCCCTGGCTTCGGAGGGGGTGCCCGCTTGCCTGGGGGGGCACACCGGGTGCCTAGGCAAGCAGCGGAGGGGCACGCCAACTGGAGGGAGCCCGCGTGGCGGGCGGGCAGGCAGCGACGTGTCACGGACAGCCTGTCAATCAAGCGGTAAGCCCTGCCTAGCGTTCCGGCAGCTCGTTGCCGGATGACACTACTGAGCATAGGAGATACATTGGCTTCACATAACCACAAAGTGCCTGTACATTTCCATGCTATGTACAGTTCATAAAAATACCGGTTCCTTTTGAGCACATCGTTTTGGTTGCCTTAGGGTGCAATCCTAACCTGTGCTGGAACAGGCAGGATAGCTGGCCTGCACGGTATCCAACGCAGGTTGGGAACAGGCTGGAGCCTCCATGGGGCAAGGGCATGTTCACCCTCTTACCCCGAGGTAGGCGCCAGCTGCCCTGATGGGGCTGCTCGGATCTGCACCCAGTGGCGTCCCTATGGGGGGGGCGGAGCTCTAAGCCTTACAAGGAGCCTTAGCTTGCCGTGAAAATTGCTCCTTTCCTGCGCCACTTTAGCCAATCCTCAGGGGGAAAAGCAACATAAGCTCTCTGCCCCCCCCAAAGGGACGCCACTGTCTGCACCAGCTATTTAGCCAGCACAAGTCTGAGCCCACCATGGCAGCTTGAATTGAAGATCCATGCTCAGGAGAGGGCAGAGGATATGGCGGTACAGTCTGCCGCTGTCTCCCCACCCCCACCTGGGCTCAGTCCACCCTGTGGTCCATCCTCCGTTGCCCAGTTCCGCTCCTCCCCACCTTCCCCCACCCCAAAAAGGCTCGCCACTGCTCGGCAGTGAAACGTACTCCTGGAAGCTCCAGTCTGTGTTGTCCTGGGGCCGAGGCCCAGCACCAACTGGCACTGGCCTCCGCATGGGCCCCACGCTGTCACCGCTGGCATCTGAGTGCCTTGCACCCTTCTTTGCGATATCTGGAGCTGGCAGTAAGCATAGAGCGTGCAGCTTGGTCCAACAGAGTCGGGCTTAGGTAACTGCGTTTCGGATTGTAGCCATGGTGTACAGGCACGCCCCGGTCTCTGCTGGGGTTCGGTTCCGGATGTCAGCATGAATAGCTAAAACCATGGCTAATGGGGACGCCTTTTCAAAGACAGAGGACACCAGTGGTTTTGCTGCAACAAGGTAAAAATAGAGATCTGTTTAATGTTCCCCTGTCTTTTTAATAGGCTTCCCAGTATCTATGGTATCCGTGGATAACTGAAGCTGTGGATACCGAATCAGTGGATACCAGAGCAAGCCTCTCCTTGGCCAGCACATAGCTCGTGTTTTAAAACTCAGCATATCTGCACACATTTGTAGCTGCTCCTGTTCATAGCTTTCTCCTTCCTCCAGATGCCACCAAGAACGCACTGACTGACCCCACCGGACTGCTCATTGTCCTGCTGTCTCTGGCGGTGAACATCATCCCCTCCCTCACCGTCCGCTACGTGCACAGTTTGCTAAGCTCTAGGACCATGTCAGAGGTAAGTGGCAGCCTGGCAATCTCAGCCAAGCAGCTGGGCACAAGCGCCATCCCCTTGGGTGGAGTCAGGCAAGACAGCTGGCTGGCTGGCTGGCTGGAGGCCACGATCAGCCACAGTCAGGCTGTGAGTTTGTTTGAGGTGTGGTTCCTCTTGCAACGCCAAGGACGGGTTTGCCGAAGGGCAAGGGCAAAGAGCCCAGCCCTTACGATGGAGTTGGTCAAAGCGGTTTATGGAGCTCATTCATCGTATCGCTCTGTGTGTTGAGTGGGATGTGGTTGGGTTGGGAAAGGGGTGCTGGAAGACGCTTTGCAGTTGTTTGGATGGGCAAGAGCCGTGATCAGTAGGGTTCGCAGATTCAGAGTGCAATCCTAAGCTGTGCTGGCTGCCGGTCCTGCTCTGAATCCAGCACAGCTTTGGTGAGCTGAGGAGCCTCCCAGCACAAGGGCCCATTTGCTGTCTTGTCCCAGGGGGCAAGCTCCAGCCTCCCCATGGGTTTGTCAGGTCTGCACCTGCTGTATAGCAGGCGCAGAGCCAAGGAAGTTGCTTGGCCCGAATCAGGGCTGCACAGCCTGGGGACAGAGGCTTTTTTACCCAGCCTAGGGACACTTTTTTACCCAGCGGGTAGTTAATCTGTGGAACTCTTTGCCACAGGAGGTGGTGATGGCATCTGGTCTTGATGCCTTTAAGAGGGGATTGGGCGGATTTCTAGAGGAAAGGTCCATCGTGGGCTATAGGCAATGATGGACTGTGCAACCTCCTTACAAAGGTGGTGGGCTACTGGTACCGGGTGCAAGGGAGTGGCAACAGGATGCAAGCATCTTGTTGTCTCATGCCTCCCTGGGGCACCTGGTAGGCCGCTGTGAGATACAGGAAGCTGGACTAGATGGGCCTTTGGCCTGATCCAGCAGGGCTCTTCTTACGTTCTTATGTATGTTCTTGGTTGCGGCCTATTGGCCACATCCCAGCCCTGCCCCCTCCCTGGGCCAGCATGCCTACTGGCCTGCCCACTCCCGTCCAGTTCCTCCCTCCCTCTTGCCCTCCCTCCACCCGGTCGGCGCCCCCGTGTTGGCACTAGTGACCTTGGGTTGACACAAAGGTCCAGCCCAGTGTCCACGGTTGGATGGCCCCCTCAAACTGGGATGGAGTGCCTATATACCTTTAACCATTGCACAGAAGAGGGAATTTTGGCAGGTGCAGCTTTTGCAGCCCTTCCATGTTGAGCTGCACCTGCCAAGCTTCCTTCTTCTGTGCAATGGTTAAAGGTATAGGCACTCTGTCCCAGTTTGAATCTGGTAGCCCTACTGATAAATCCCAATGCGCTTATTTCCTCCCCCCCCCTCCACCACACTTTTTTGGCAGATGTTGCAAGCCAGAGACATGCAGACGAAACAAAAACCTGTGGAGCTGACGTCCCACATCCGAAGGGACTCCCTGAAGCGGCACTCCAGCTACGCCTTTTCGCACAAGGAAGGTTATGCTGACCTCATCTCCAGGGGAGCCAGCCTGCGGCTGAAGGGCCCCCACCACCACAGCCAACTCAACGGCTTTCTCAGCGCCCCGCTGCCCAGCAAAGAAATGCCAATGGTGGACAATTCCTCCAATCACAAAGAGCAGCTCTGTTGACTGAGCAAAGGCAGAATGCTGAGCACCTAGTATTTGTGCCAGAGCTGGCCAATCCAGAGACTTTATACAGCCTGCCAATGGCCAGGCTCCATGTTGCACAACGCTATTTCCTGCTGCACCTGAAATGGACTAATGAGCTTGAGCACGCACAGACTGCAAGAGCTTGCTAGGCTTGGCTCTGTTTTGGCCCAGGAGGTCTGGGGTTCCAATTCCAGAGTCTCAAGCACCAGGTTCTTTTGTGGATTGGAAGTCCTACTTCCTTTTTTTTTTGCCAGCTGCCTGCAGATTAATTCCTGGTCCTTGACTGGAACTTTGTGGTATCCCCACAACTGGTGACCTTCCTGTACAAAGCATCAATCCCCTGCACACCATCAAAAGTGAAAACCGCACTAGAGAAACGCACACTTGCCTCATATACACTGTTAGACATCTTGTTACGACTACCTCCCTGAGGCAACCCCAAGTCTTGATTTTTATTTTTTTTTGAATGAGAGGCTTTTGGACTCTAGTTTCCTGCAAGCCACATCCTAGGCCAGTGAATCCCTGTTCTTGGGCAAGCAATGGGAGAGATGCCATCTGCATATGCTCATGGGCATGCTTGCCTTCCGCTGTTATTTCACATCTTTGAGGGGTGTGTCTTGGCCATCAAACTAGTTTCCAAACTTGAGTCCCGAGGATACTGTGACAATGGTTCTTAAGAGCATACTTAAGACGTTTTGACGTACCAGTTTTGACATTACTGGATTAGAACAACACTCCATTCTACCCAATGCTGTCTTCCAAGTAGCAGCCCAGCAGAGTTCCATGGATGCTTATAAGGAAGGAGTGAAGACAATGACTTTTCCCTGTTGTTTGCTCCTGGTACTAGTACTCGGAGGTAAGCTGCCACTGTACATGGATGTTCCATTTAGCTAGCTTGGCTAATATTGCTCTTGACAATCCTGGCTTGAAGAACCAAACACATACTGTAAAGTATTTTCAGGTTGCTTTTATGCTCTGATTGTATCATTAGTAGTTCTGTTGTTACCTTTTTGCCAGCTATTTTCAACCAGTGTGCCACAAATAGTCCACAGGTGTGCTGTGGGAGTTAGCAGGAGGCCAACCAACCAACCAACCAACCAACCAACCAACCAACCAACCAACCAACAGTATATTCTCTTTTCAGCAGAAGGTTCATGAAGTGTTTTACAGGTGAGGAATAATATTTCAATGGTTCCCTGTCCCAAAAGGATTCAGAATCTTAAAAAAAAAAAAAATCAGACCAGCAACAGCCACTAGAAAGATATTGTGCTGGGGTGAATAGAGACAGTTACTCTCCCCTTATTAAATATAAGAGGAGCACCCCTAGAAACAGTGTCTCTTGCCCAGTTAGCAGGGATTCTGCTATATAAATTTATAAATTATTAGTAGAGCCATTTGGGGTCTGAGTTCCCCCGTGGCAATGCAGTGTGCCTTGTCCATTGTTTAAAAAGGACAATTTTTTGTGATGTGAGACAATTTTATTGCAATTGTCAGTGTGCCGTGAGATGAAAAAGATTGAAAATCACTGCTGTATATTGTGAGCCACTTGAGTTTCCTCCTATAAGACAAATGAGAATTTTTTAAATCCATTTATTTATTTATGAATAAAGAGACCCTTCCCAGAATAACTTAAGTCATAAGACGCAGTGTAATGGTATAGGTTTCAGATTGAATCGGAAAGAAATGAACTGATGCTGGTAATGAACTGTAGTTACTAAGTAGATACTCCAGAGGGCACCAGAATGCTGCTGTTGTTGAAAAACTTGTCTGCTATTGTTCATACAGCTGCCCTCTCCTGGACAGATGTAGTATTGCTACCAGGATAATCTTACTGAAGGGCTTGCTGTTGTTGTTGTTGTTGTTCAGTCGCTAAGTCGTGTCCGACTCTTCGCGACCCCATGGACCACAGCACGCCAGGCCTCCCTGTCTTCCACTAGCTTCCTGAGTTCGCCCAATTTCATATTCATTGCTTCGGTGACACTATCTAACCATCTCATCCTCTGTCGCCCCCTTCTCCTTTTGCCTTCAATCTTTCCCAGCATGAGGGTCTTTTCTAAAGAGTCCTCTCTTCTCATCAGGTGGCCAAAGTATTGGAGCTTCAGCTTCAGCATTTGTCCTTCCAGGGAGCAATCAGGCTTGACTTCCTGGAGAATTGACCGATTGGATCTCTTTGCAGTCCAGGGGACTCTCAAGAGTCTTCTCCAACACCATAATTCAAAAGCATTGATTCTTTGGCGCTCTGCCTTTCTTATGGTCCAGCTCTCACAGCCATACATGGCTACTGGGAAAACCATCGCTTTGACTATGCGAACCTTTGTTGGCAGGGTGATGTCTCGGCTTTTGATTAAGCTGTCTAGGTTCACCATAGCTTTCTTCCCAAGAAGTAAACGTCTTTTAATTTCATGGCTGCAGTCACCATCTGCGGTGATCTTGGAGCCCAGGAAAATAAAGTCTGTCAAGGGCTTGCTGTAGTTGGGGCTATTGAAATGAATACTGCAGAAGTTCCCACTGAGCGGTGGGGAGAAGCATGACAGACACTGGATATCTCAGAGTGTTTATCAGACATCAGGGCTTCAACTAAAACTAGATTTCTATTCATAAAAATCCTAAGGTTCTTGTTCCCTACTTCATTTTGGAATAAAGTTGATTCAGTGGTTTTGGAAAATCACTGTCCAGTGTTGTTGTTATTGTTTTGGTTGCATGGCAGAGAGGGACTGAGTGGAGACCATCAGCTACAGCAATGGTTTTCAATTTGTGTGTCAAGGGATACTGGAGTTGCTCAGAACCTAATTACGGGTTCCCCTTCCTCAAGAGGAAGGTCCAAAATGGCAGATAAGCTTGCCTCCATGCTGGCCTTCCTATCGTTCATCTAGGATGCATCACTCCAGGGAAACCTTGCAAATGTTCTATAGCAGTGGTATTCAAACTATTTAGATTAGGACCCACTTTTAAGAATGGCACCCATGTTGGAACCCATCAGGAGTGATGTCATTAACCTAGAAGTAATGTTGTGGCAGGAAGTGACATCATCAAGCAGGAAGTGCTGTCATTGTGACATAATAAAACGACACTCCTGCAATGCAAATTGGCATTCTGGGACTGCAGCAATTGTACAACTATGGAACATCCCTGACAGAAAGCAAGATTAGGACAAAATATGATGGAAAAGCACTGAACTAAAAACCTTAAAAAATAAAAACCTCACTTGAAAATTCAAACTTAACACTCACAAAAGGAATATAACAAGGGTAAGGTCTGCAATTTCCAAGACTGCTGCTCCCAGCTTTTCACGACCTACCTGACATCAGGTCACATGACCCACCACGTGGGTCCCAACCCACAGTTTGAACAACACTGTTTTATGGCACACTCTTAAGCTAAGCTCTTGCAATGGCAAAGCACAGAATGATTTAGGGCAGAGGTTTCCAACCTTTTTGACTGGTGGCTCCCTTGACATACTGGGCTGTTGGCTGCATCTCCCCATTGGAGCTACAATCCTATGCATTTGATAGGGCAGTGGGATTTTCACAAGGATTCCACAGCTCCCCTTGTGGGTTTCCTAGTTGGGGAGCCACAACACACAGTTTCAGAACCACTGATTTAGGGAAGAAATTCACACAAATGGTTCCCCAGATCTTGGATGTTCCCTTCAGAAGATCACAGCTTCTAGTGTGATCAGCTCATTCCGTCTCTAAGAGCCAGCCTGTTCACAAGTTTGGCTGAGGCAGAGACCCTCAGCCACAAGATTGGTGGTAGAGACCCTTCTCCTCCTCCTCTTCCCTGGATTAAAAAAGAGAGGAGCAGAAGAGGGAGGAGAAGAAAGTGGTGGGATAGAGTGGCATTGACTCTCTAACCCACCACTTTCTTCTCCCTACACTTTCTTCTTCATCTCTCTTCCCTTCCTCTTTCAATCCAGAGAGTGGGAAGAAAAGCAGCAGTAGAGGCTGGCACACTACCAGGTGAGGTACATTGGCATTTTACCTTAGGCACCCAGAGGTCTTGAACTGACCCTACAGTCCCTCCTAATGCCGAGGTGTTTCCCCATCACATCACTGAGTCACTGTTCTGGGCTAGTGTTGTAACGGAGTGTTATGGGATCATTCAGTCACTCTCAGTACAGTGGAGGTTGCCTGTGGCACTGTTCTGGATTGGCCTCCTTCTAGTCAGGCGGCTGAATGTCTCAAATCAGGGCACCCATGCAGAGACACAGGAGAAATAAAAGTCTTCCTTGAGGGTAGGTGATCTTTACACAACCACACTCCAAGGCAATTGTTTTCAGGTGTATGTGCCTTATCTTATCAGAAAGTCAAGAAACCTTTCAACAGCACAATCCTATTGATGTCTACTCAGAAGTACATCTCATTTAATTCAATGGGACCTATTCCTAGGAAAATGTATGCAGCCGAAAAGAATCACCAGTAGTGTGTTTACAACATGAATAAGCTGTAGGGTCAAAGGTGAATGACAAAAAAATAATTTATTGAAGAAACCAAAAGCTGTAGGAACATACAACACAATCATGAAACAGTCGATAACAACATGAACAAATAGATCCCCCCCCCCTTCAAAATTTTGTCAAGAGGATGGAGCAGGGCAGCCTTGGTGCTGGGGTCCAGCTCCAAAAGACACAATTTTTTCTTTTCTCTCTCTTTTCTTTGTGGATAAAGTGCCCAACACATAAGAATTCTTCTTTTAAAAAATAGCTAAAAAGTAAACCAAGATATTTCAAATAACTTAAATATAGAATTGCAAAGACACCGATGAAGAGCAATCATATACTTCCATTAACAAACAAAACAAAACACTCAAAATCACATGTTGAAAAACAGGCATGGAACTTGGAATTTGTACTGGACCAGCAGCCACAGTGAATCCAGAATTTGAAATCTGAAATTGGAGCATCAGTGTTGAGCATCAATCCAATATTTTTTGCCAGCATGGAAACTTGACTTGGCTGATGCAGATTTGACAAACAATGAATTCCAGTGGGAAAATCCCGCGTTTAGTGAGCCCCAAACGCTGGTCATAACCAAATGCTAGCCGATTTCTTAGGGAGCAATCCTAACCAGCTTTCCAGCACCAGGGCAAGGGCAATGCAGCTCAGAGGTAAGGGTACAAACATTCCCTTACCTTGAGGAGGCCTCCGTGACTATTACTCCACTGCAGGATACAGAGCATGCCCTATTGGCGCAGCCAGGACAGTGCTGGAATGTTGGTTAGGATCGTGCCAGTAACCTCTTAGCTATGCCTGGGCTGAATGTTCTCCCCTGAGAACTTTCCGCCAGATGTTGAGTTGCTGGTAAAAGAAGGGGTGAAACTGTTTTCTCTCTCGCATTTTCAAGAGTGGGGAGCAGAACTCACTGGTGCTCTTCCCAACTGATGGCTGCTCCCCCCCCCCCCACACACACATACCCAATGAAACTGAAGTATAATGTTGTATCATTCCACGGCATGTTGGGATGGGGTAGGGGAGGGAAAGGAGCAACCACCAGAGCCTAGGATGTGAGCCAGCGAGATCCCCTCAACCCCCTGCCCCAAATCACCAAAATGCTCTTCCCCACATTCATAGCCCCAAATGAGAGCTCAGCTCTGCATGGAATGGCTACACAACATGGAGTCATTTTGGAATTGGGATATTTTAAAATTGAGATAATGATTGGATTTCAAAGGTGGACTAAATCTGATCTCTACAGGTGCAGTTTCATCCCTTCTCCCCCGCCCCATACAAAGTTTGATGATTCTGAACAGAAGATACCTATTGCTTTCACGGAACAAGTTTTATATTGTCTCAGCCCCACCGTTCATTGAAGGGATGGAGGTGAGGAATGCTCATGGGTTCATTGCACCCCTGGGAGGTAATCCTAGCCTAGAGTTAGCTCTGGCACAATTAGGCCAGCAACGTTTGGCCAGCACAAGGGCCACCGCAAGGCTTGTTTGGACCACTCTCAGAGTTAGGGAGGATGGCGCATGTCTGGGTGCTGGTATCTCTGACTCCGAGGGTGGTCCAAACACCCTTTATGGTGTCCCTTGTGCTAGCCAAACTTTGCCGGCCTAACTGTGCCAGCCTAACTCCAGGTTAGGATTGCACTCTCGCTGTTGTTACAATAGTTTTTAACCACTGTTAACAGTTGTTTTCTTTATCTTTGTCCCCTAAGAACCATTTCCATTTTCTTCTGTAAAATCCCAAAACAAAGACAGACTCTGGCTGGAATGAGACGTGACAAGAATTGTGGCATTGACCAACTGGAAACAGTAATCCAGAGTGGAGTCCCCCTCTTCTGTCATAACATGTAGTTATGGAAACCAGTGGTGAAATATCACAACGTCCTGCATTACCAGCACATCCCCAATGGCCATCACTCACGCAGAGTGGCCATCATGTGGAGACCACCATTGTGACATAATATGGCTGGAGGAGGGGGGATGCAATGTGGGGCTGCCAATTTGTTTTTTGGGGGGGAAGCAGCTCCCTGCTCTTCATCACATCTCTTTCTACCCTTCTAGCAAATAGGGATAGAATTCCTCTCACTGGCTCCCAGACCCACTGTGGATTGGCCGTGTCCTCTGAGACAAGGGGAAATCAATTCTTTCTAAAAGGATTCTTTCCAAAAGGTAGAGACTCTTGGGTGCCAAGCCCTCTCCTGAACAGGCTCTGTTAAGAGTGAATCAAGATTCTGAAGATTCTGCTCCTTGTTTGCATTGAAGTCCTTTTTGGACCATTGCCTTTGGAACAGTTTTTATATCATCTGGATCAACTGTACAGATATGTTCTGGAACGGGTGGTGTCTGGCTGTGGGTTTTGGTGGGCATCTGGTATACAGCTCAGACTCACATATTTGCACTTGTACAGTCATTGCTTACTGCCTGGAGACTCCAGAGGAAGAGTCTGGTAGCCCTGAATGGGGATGTTCCTCCAAATCAACATCAAGAGACACAACTGGAGATGTAACACATTGCCCCAGCACCTGGGCAGGGACTCACTTCTGGGTTCTCCAGCTTGCTCCATTCCTTCTCCTGCAGAGGCTTCCCTTTAAAGGAAAGGAAGAGTCGGTTGTGAAGCCACCAGCACCTCCACCAAAACTAGGGTGGAGTCTGAGGGGCAGTCATGTGCGCCCTCTTGGAATAGCACCCAGGGCAGGTGCTTCTCTGGTTATGCCTTAGTTATGCCTCTGGATACAACCAACCATTTTCTGGGGCCTAGATACTGTACACATGAATCTATCCAGATCGGCTGCATGCAATGAAGACCCTCTTTGTCAGGTTAGGGTGCAGAATCATCAAACCCCACATTACCCACCTTCCATTAAATTTGTGGTGGTAATTGTATAATAATAAAATTAGTGCATGAGTACTTCTAATGGATAAGTGGGGAAAATAGTCTATGTTAAACTCTTTCCTCCTTCAAAAAAAGGGTCCAAATATTTTATTGCATAGGCATTCTACCTTCTAAAATGTTCACATCCTGCCGTCTCCAATCAAGCGGTGATACATCCCATCCCACTCTCCAGAATGGCCGTTGGCAACACCCTTACCTTGTATATTTTTAAAAAAGATTTCCTTCTTCAGTTCCAAAAATGTGTACCTGAGGAACCACTGTCACCCTGTTGGGGTTGAGAAATTGTCTGTAGCACAAGAGCTTGGATTGTCGACACCCCAGTCTTTAAAAAGGATAAATCTTTGGTATGCGGAGATTGTTCCTGAAATCAGTTTGGGAACTGAACGGATAATAGGCAAAAGTTAACAACAGCCATGTGGGTGGAAAGTAGGATAGAGGAAAGTATGCAAGGTCCATTTATGAAATTTGGGTACCTCTCCAGATAACCAACCTCTATTCTGTTAAAGACGAAAATCTGGGGCTTTCAGTCATTGACCATTGTCAAGATTGCTAAGGCCCGATCCTATTCAACTTTCCAGCGCTGATGCAGCCATGCCAACAAGACGTGTGCTGCATCCTGCAGTGGAGAGGTAGTCATGGAGGCCTCCTCAAGGTAAGAAAACATTTGTTCCATTGCATCAGAGCTGCATTGAGGCTGCATCAGCACTGGGAAGTTAGATAGGGTTGGACCCTTAGAAAACCTATCAAATCTTGAGGCTGCCTTCAGTTGCTCCTCTTGTTGTGGGTGGTTTTGTGTTCTGCTGTAAAAATGGGCTGAGTTCTTTAACCAACATCATTCCCTAAACCAGTGGCATAGCTACAGGGGGCACAGCGCAGTAAGTAGTGCAGGTGCTACAATGCTCTGTGTAATCAGCCTCCCACTCACCATTGGAACCATTCCGGGCAGCAGTGGCAACGTAGAAGTGCACTTGTGTGTTGCTGTCACTGCCCGGAATGACTGCAACAGTGGGTGGGAGAGGCAGCTTACATTGCAACACCTGAAATACTTACCACCCCGCCCCCTATAGCTATGCCACAGCCCAAAGCACCTCATGATTTCTTCCTTTCAAGAAGCCAATGATCCGATACCATCTTTGTCTCCAAGTTGAAGACCAAAAGAGGTGTCTCAACTCCACTTGAAACCATCTGTGTCCACTATCTGGTGATCACTTTGCAATGAGTTGCCATCTGGATATTGGAATATCTGTAAAGGCCAGTCTAGACTTCAGATTCCATCCATGGCATATGCAGTCAAAATGGATCTCTGGTGACCCAACTGAGAAAGATCTAGAATGCTGTCACCCATCAGAGCAGATGTTGCTCTGTTCTCTGACCAATGGTCCAACTTCGCCTAAGGCTATGCCATGCATTGACATTACAATCCTATACATCTCTTTCCAGAAGGAAGCCCCATTGAATTCAGTGGGACTTACTCCTATGTATATGTGTATTAGATCATAGTTTCAATGGACTCATCAATTTATTTATTCCTTTCTCCATATTTCTATTCTACCTTTCTCCCCCTAAGGCAGTGATTCTCAAATTGTGAGTCATAGCTCCCCAAGGAGCCATGAAAACCAGCCAGGAGAGCCTCAATCCTTGTGAAAACCCTGCCATCCTATGCAATGTATAGGATTGTAGCCCTAATGGGGAGCCATGGCCAATGGCCCAGTAGGTCAAGGGAGCCACCAGTCAGAAAGGTTCGGGAACTGCTGCCTTAAGGGGATCCAAAGCAGCCCAAACCCATTTGAAGATCTACGATGTCTTACCTCGAATGGTCAGACATGCTTGATTACTGATACGTGCATATTTTGTGGGCCTTGGGGTCCACTAAAACAGTGGAACTGAATTGTCCCTGGGGATGCACGCAGGGGGAGAGAGCCATTGCAATGAATCAAAACATCCTTTCTGAATTGAAGCTGCACTCTCTTTTTATTTTCTAGTGTTAGCACTTTTGAAGCCATCAAATGAGTATCTAACATAGGAAGGTCTACTTGCATCCCCCCCCCAATACTGGTTTGATTTTGGTTCAAGAGCCCATGGAATTGTTAAAAAAAAAAAAGGTCGTTCAATGTTCTTTGGGACTAGTGACCTCTGGCGCACTCTTTCCCCTTGTCTCAAAGGCCCACGGGGGAGAGGGCTTCTACCCATGGAGCTGCCGCATTAATTGCATGTTTGCAAATGATTGTCTCTCTTTCTCTCTTCAGTATAAAGACACTTGTGATTGGATGCTAAAATGGAACACACAGATCTGAATGAAGATGCCAATGTTCATTGGCTGAGTTGGTTGGAAAGGCGGGATGGTGGAAAACAGAGTGGGTTGGCTTCTATCAAGACATGAGTCTCTTGCTTGGCAGGCAAGGGGCACTACCAGAAGAGGTCCAATCCATCGCCAGTCATCCGTTATTACATCTGCCCCTCATTCAACTTTTGGATAAGCATCTCCCAACCCCCGCCATTTGTTTATTTGTTTGGTTTTTAACAACACACTAATATACAAGCAACAACCGAAAAATGAGACGGTGGAAGAATGGCACAAAAAAAGAGAATCAACAAAGGAACATTCACAATCACATGAAAACAGCCTGGCCCATGCACAGACCTCCGCATTAAAATGAAATCTTGTCAGACAAACAACACGTCACCCCCGTCCTCCCCCCCACCCGCATCCCCCAATAATTATTACATTACTTCAAGAAAGAGTATATTTTTTCATGCACAAATCAAATGTTTGTTTCATCGTCACTTCTTTTTTTTTGGTCTTTTTTTTTCTTCTTAAATTACATTTGAACACGTAAACACATATATTAAATACTCTCATAAGACAGGACTCAGCGGAAAAAGTAATACATCCCCAAAGCAAAGGGCATTTTGTATTATTTGTGATTTTTTTTTAAAAGGACTTGTTTAAATATGAAATCTGTAAACTCCAAGGATCCTTCATTTGCGCTCTCTCTCGTTCTCTCGCTCTCTCGCTCTTTCTCTCGCTCTCTCTTTTTAAAAAAATCATGAAACTAACCGGTATTCCTTTCCTTTCCAAACATTCAATACGTCTCCCATTGAGCACATCAACGAAGTAACATGCCGTCTTCTGCAAAATTATAATTTAACAGTATAAAGCTTCAAGTTGCAAATTCCAAAAACTAGCTAAGTAATTATTTTTATTCTTTTATTTTTGTCACATAAACTATACATTAAATATTTTTGAGGTATTTCAGAGAACATTGTCGAAGACTTGCCAGGTTTGTGCTGGAGAGAAAGGGTTGGGTGGTTGTCATTGTTTTCTCCTGGAAGGGAGAAGAATCTTTGGTATCAACGAGCCAATTGGGTGGTGGGACAAAAGGACGGGATAATTCCATTTGGGGAAGAGGGACT
The DNA here is from genome assembly GCA_029204185.1 of Lerista edwardsae. Classification (NCBI taxonomy): domain Eukaryota; kingdom Metazoa; phylum Chordata; class Lepidosauria; order Squamata; family Scincidae; genus Lerista; species Lerista edwardsae. The sequence goes on from JAJKFI010000116.1 coordinate 2,953,239, forward strand.
GCAGTGGAGAAATGGATCAATTTGGACAAATGCATGGGGTGGTTCCACTTAAGCCCACTCGGTGGTTTACATGGCCGCTGGGGTCATCACTCCAAAAGAGAATCTGGTGTACTCTGGAATTGGGATCAGATGATATTCCCCATTTCATTCTTTTTGGGATTTTGTCCCATCCCTCCTGGATCCCAATTTGATGAGAAGGGTTTCAAGGCTGCCGTGGATAAGCATCTCCCAACCCCTGCTGTGGGTTTATTTGTTTGGTTTTGGAATGCACTCCCTAGAGATTGAAATCCTTTTGAATGTAAAAGGACTTACTTCTGAACAAACAGGATTAAGATTGCCCCATTCAATTCATGCTGGAACTGGGTCTGCAGTTTGCCACTGCAGTTCATTTGCATCTTTCCCCCACTTCTCTGTGGCCGATGTCCAGTTGCACAATGATAAAACAATGCAAAAAAGCGGTCTGGATGTGACAGTATCTAGGATTGCATCAAGGGTGTTTTTTGTGCAGGGTGTTTAAAGGTAAAGGTTTCCCCACGACCAAATGTCTAGTCCTGACCAACTGTAGGGGGCAGTGCTCATCTCCATTTCTAAGACTGTAGAGCTGGCATTTGTCCGAGGACAAGCTTCTGTGGTCATGTGGCTGGCATGACTATATGCCGTAGCGCACGGAACGCCATTACCCTCCCACCGAAGTGGTACCTGTTTATCTACTCACATTTTTTACATGCTTTCAAACTGCTAGGTTGGCAGGGATGGGACAAGCAACAGGAGCTCACTCCGTCGCGCGGTCTCAAACTCCCAATCTTCTGGTCAGAGTGTTTACACATGAGCACATCTGCTCCTGAGGGTTGGTAAAACACCATACAACAAGAATTATGATTGCATTTTTGTAGTGTTTTATTAATGCACATCACTGAGGGGGGGAGAAGGCAAGGATTGAAAGCTGTAGAAAAGTAGAGATGCGCAGTGCTTTTGATATTTTGAACTGAAAAAAAGAATGGAGGATTCATAGTGAATCAGTTCTACTTCAGATCCAAGACCAGGTCAATTCAGAACTCCAAAACTGGAGGAAAAATGGAGAATTTCAGACGTATCTTTAACAACAGAAATCCTCAGGTGGGAAACACCATAGACCTCTTCCCGACAGATCCACAACCCACAAGAAAACATTTGGGACAGAGGGCAGACTTATAGAGCAATCAGGAAGACAGCTGGGAAAATGAGGGACACACATGCACAACAGGATGATGAGGAGAACAGAACAAAATGAAGGTTTGCTTATAGAAGCCATATGGGCAGGAGCTGGCCTTTCAAAAACATTGTCCCATCTTTGCTAACTTTCCCATATATTCTTGAAAGAAACCCTTTGAAGAATGAGCCACATGTTAAGAAAAAAACATGTAGTACATATATGGTGGATAGCCATATGTCTAAATGGCTCCACTGAAATAAATGAGGAGGTTAAAAAAAAACTCTCTGCACCTGAACACTTCATGCCAATGAGATGGACAATCCAGATGTAATGGACGGCAGCCCAGGATAAGCAGCACTGCTCCCATGGAAAGCAATGAGAAACTAGCAGATAAAACCAAAGTGAACGAAATAATACCCAAAGCTTATAGTACGTTAACAAATGCCTAACTAAATAAATATTGCTTTAAAAACACAAAAACATGAAATCATTTTGCACACTCCTAGTTCCTGGTTGTGCTGACCTGCATTTGATTTCTCCTTAAATCCAATTTCTAGAACAATTTCTAAAATCAATGCTGGAATTGTCATATGCTTGGCTCACTGCAGCTTTCAGTTCTACTGCCTCTTTTTCTCCCTTTGCGCTACCCCTGTGCATGTATGCATTGATGAAAGCATTACAAAACTACAATGTGATTGTCTGAGTGATTGCATCCAGTTCCTTTTTTGACCGTCTTTTACAGATGCACACATGTGCCCTTGAGCTTTGGTCAAACAGAACCCCCAAAAAATCTTGAAATGATCACCGAACAATTATTTTTTGTGTTGTTTTTCATGCTCTATCAATGCGCTTGTGGGCAGCATTAAGGGGAAAATACATACATGAACTCAAGCAAGTAAAAGATGTGATAACCAAAGCTGTACAATTCTTCTGCACAACATTGGGAAAGAAAACATGGAGGATTTCTAACACCTTTCCACTTTATAAACAAAACCAGGTTTGTTGAAACTCCAAAATCCTGGAAGAAATTTCTCATCAACATTTGCATGTTTGGGGTTAAGTGAACAAATGAATATAAAACTTCGTGAAATTCTATTGTAAGTCAACTGTTGTACCTAATCAAATTTTGATCTCTACAGCCTGCCAGCAGTAAAATATCCTCAGATACATTGCTGCATGTTAGCGATGGTCAAATACTAACTGCTGCTGCATGTTGGCTTGCACTTATTTTCAAATGTTGATTGCTACTATAAAAACCGTGGATATCAGATGCCAATGCTGAATCCCAAAGACTGTCAGAATATCATTGCATTTAGAAACTACTGAGATAATATTCACTGTTGGAATTGGCATGAGTGAGTTTGGAGGAGGTAAATTTGGTTCATCTCTGTAAGGACCCCACAAGATCCCTGAAGACCTGATGAAATTCATTCTCGTATAAGACTACGTTCTCACATGACATCGTTCTATGCAGACGATGACCTATACATGAGCATTTGAGTGCACATGGACTATTGGTGTGGTGGGGGAGTGGTCTCTGGATGGGAGAGAAGGGAGGTAAATACAGGAGTGAGGACAAGGGTTGAGGAGGTGGTTTTCTGTCCCATCACCCAAAGGCCACAAGAGTTGCCAGAATCCATCTGATTAAGAGAACTGAGGTAATATCACTTGAGTTTATTGGACAAACAAGAGGAAAGAAATGGTTTTACTCCTTTGGTACAAGAAAAAGGCACTCATCTATCATTCTTAAGATCATGTTCTCTCTCTTTCTCTCTCTTTCTCTCTCTCACACTCTCTTTCTCTCTGGGAATTTGGAAGGGTCCAAAGAGCAGGGAAATTTTGGAAAAGGAAGAAGGTGAGACATTAACAAACTGTGACATCACTAGCGAGGGATGAGGAAGGGTTGTGCGGCACATGTGTGTATGTGTGTGTGCGCGCGCATGCATCCTCCAGCACAAACCAGGCAAGGGGAACAAAATCTTTGGTATCAGACGTGATTTTCAAATCACAAAAATTGAAAACTCAAGTGAGGTAGCCTATATTCTTGGGTTCTCACTAAAAATGTCTTTGCGTGTTCAGGGCCTCTCATATGTTAGGACTATCCCATTCTTTTCTCTTCCTTGCGGTGCTCTTCTCGCCAAGGGGAGGGCCCCGTATTAGAATATATATATATATATATATTTTGGTGGCTTCTCAGCCCTTCAATACTTCAGAAAATCAGGTCAGGGAATCCACCATTGTCCTCCTCTATCGTTCGTTAGCATCGACACATCACGACAAAAACAAGAAGACACGGAGGGGCGGGAACACTCGAAGGGGACAGATATTGGGAGGGAGGGGAGATTTTTTTCTTTGGTTTCCTCCCTTATTCTCCTCTTTTCCTTTTGGCAAACATACCTTGGCATTGCTACATTCCCTTTCCCGGCTCTGTCGTCTCGTTTGAAGCCGTTGTCTTTGTGATTGGTCCAACCATCTGTCCCCTCACCCTGATGGCCGCACCCAATAGCCTAGATTGGGACATCATTTTTGTTTTGTTTTGTTAGGATACATTGGTAGAGTCATTTCATTGATTAACTTTCTGCCTCCTTTCTTTCTGCCTCCTTTCTGCTGAAAGAATACCGTTTGGTGGTATTTTCCTTTTGTTTCCTTTTTTCCGTCTCATTCCAGAAGGTGCCTAACAGTCGCTCAACACATTGTCTTCAACGTAAAGTGAACGCAAGAAACCCTTGCGCATGGATGGTGCTCTTTTACCCGCATCTATTTGATATTGTCCCATTACAAAAAGAAAAAAGAATCCCAAATTTGCCAGGGAGGTGGAAAAGGGGAGATCCTTCCACCCCTACGCCTTCTCAACCTCTTTCCTCCTGCCCTCCAGGGCAAAGGAGGTGCGAAACGCATTGCCAGCCAGACTCAGGAGGTTTGATTGATGGAGGCATTTCTTGTCTGGTGACGGACCATGTCATTTTTGTTTGTGTTTTGCTTTCGTTTGTTTGCCTTGCAATCACGCACCATTTATGGCGCCAATCACCAGGGAGAGAACATGGAGGAAATGCTCCTTCCACAACCAAAGAGGAGTACCATCACACATCCATTTTGTATTTTTAAGGCAGGCTGTTAATTGGCACACACAAAAAAAGTTGGTTGTTGTTCATACATTGCCAGTGATCCGCTTGAGCTTCTTGTACTTTTTTTTTTCCGGGGCGGGGGGGGGGGGGGGGATGCCGTTTCCCGTCACTCCCCCTCCCCTGCACACTCAATGGAGATCTATACGTATATATCTATATATCTATATATCTATTTTTGCAATCAGATTTGAGGTCCTGCCCCCCACCCCAACCTTCCCAATATGGATGCCATTGAATTCATAATTGGTATGGGTTCTTCCCTCCCCCTCTTCATTGGGAACAAGGACAAGGACAAGAGGCATAAAAGCGGGGTTTTCTGGGAGGAGATAGACTCAATCCAGCTTGGGGCTGAGAGTTCTCAGAGAACGGAATGAAATCAAAGTCAAATGGAAGGTCAGCTGCCAATCCAGTGCCTGGGAAAGACAATTCAACTCCCCCTAGTCAGAGGTCTTCTTCCCTCTGATTTCTTTAAAGCTTTATTTTTCTTTAAATACCCGATTTATGTACCTAAAATGTGCTTCATGACCCGCTTTAATTCTAGGTGACACAGTGCAACTTAGCTTGGACTCCCCATTACTGATTCCAGGGGAGAGGAAAGGGGGTTCGATTTCCTAGAGTGTCTGCATTTTCCCCCATACACACTTTGGCTTGGAATTTCTTTGAGAGGAATCGTTAAAGAACAAGTCTTCTCTTGGGTGGCTTTTGGTTGACCATGTTTGTGCACTCGGCGGTCGTTGTGGCGCGTTTTCATGAGGTGGTTGGCTGGACAGAGAAGTCTTCTGCTAGTGGGCTGTAGAGCATGGGATGGAGAAGGGCAATGAACTGGGGAAAATGTTCATGAGGATGGCTTGATGATGTTTGGTGGATGCTTTCTGGGATGACTTTCCATGCCTTTTCCTTCTTGGTACTACAAATGCTACCAGCAAAGATGTCTTTAAAAAAAAAGAAAAGAAATCACTACTTAAGCTCCATTCTTGACTTAGAGAACCCCCTCTGGACACATTCTGAAATTAATTCCTGTTGCCACTTAACAGTGGCTACAGCCTGCACCCAAATGAGTTGCAAAAGGTTCCCACACTACCTGGTCGAGTGCCTTTTTCCACACTGGAAATGCTTTCCAGCTCATCCATGATGGCATTTGTTGGAAATAAGGGGCTGGCGACTTGATATTGCAGGCCTGAGATCTGTGCATATGAACATCTGAGGTTGCCTTCTGCAGTCAGACCATTGGTCTATCCAGGTCTATTGGTCTATGTCAGTGTTATGTACACAGGCTGGCAATGGCTCTCCAGTGGTTTCAGACAGGAGCCTTCCCCAGATCTACACTAGAGGATGCCAGGGGCTGAGCCTGTATTCGGTCTCACTGAACTATATCCCCATTGCTTTTTTTTTTGGCCCAGAATGCAACACTCTTGCATCTTGCTGATGTTAACAGAGCCACAGGGAGAAAAGTGAACAAGATGGAATTAACATCCAGGAATTGAGAGTTTGCTGTATCTGCATTCGGTGAGCTGTACTAGTTTCACATGGGAGCAAGTCACTCTCTTGCTTCCCCCTTCCCCTGGCAACCTTTTTGGTGCTGGGCTGTTTTTAAGGCATACATCACACTCACTCCTCAGATGACCAGACATCAATCATCATCAGTGACAACAGTTTCTCTGCCATCACGATAACTGTGGAACATGAAAGATGCTTCACTTAAAGCCTCTGCAATTAGATCTGCTTCTTTCCTCCACCCACCAGCGCAATGAAAACAATCTAACACTCTCTGGCTTGGAATTCTTAGGGGAAAGATGCTATCACACCCCTAACCCACTTCCACAGGTTTGGGAGTCGCTCATAAGATGAATGGTGGAAATGGCCCTCCAGAAACCGGTTGTGAATGTCCACAGAGTTTCAGATGGAGGTCTCAGCTGGGCCCCTCCCCTGGGACTCTGTGGCATCCCAAAGCATCCACTGCGAGGGTGGTGGTGAGCCTGCAGCTTGTTGTTGCATGATGTGTGCGTGTGTATGTGCAAGGGGTGTGCATTGCACGCATGGCGAAGGGAATGAGTGCTTTGTTGTGTGGAGTCAGAGGGATGTAGGGGTGGGTGGCATGTGGCGTGAAAGATCATGCTTTGGAAAAAGTGCTCG
>JAJKFI010000116.1:2965446-2981731 GCA_029204185.1 Lerista edwardsae
ACACACACACACACACACACACACACACACACACACACACACACACACAGAACCTATTCTTCTTAGTAACAATCTTTTTGGATATCTACTGGAAACAGCCCCATAACCCAGCATTGTCCTCACGAAGGCAGAAAGACGTCTTTTCCAGCCCTGCTCCCAAATTTCCTCTTAGGAGGTGCATAAGCACTATCATTGATTCTGCTCTTCCCCAACCCAGCCAGCAGCTCTCCAAGGTCCTAACTAAAGAGAGGACTTTCCTGACCCCTTTCCCAGGAGATGCAAGGGACTGAACCTGCAACCTTTAGCATGCAAAGCAGCCACTTGAACTGCCACTGAGCTATGGGCCTTCCGGTAAGTGCTGTGTCTGAATAGGCCTAATAATTGGTCCATCAAGTGATTTTCAGTCTTTTTCATTTCCTGGCCCACTGATAAGCCACAAAAGTTGTCAAGGCTCACCATCAGTTTTTTGACAATTGATAAGGCACACCACATTAACAATTGGGGGGGGGGGTTTCACATCCATCCCCCAATGGCCCTGCTATTAAATGACCCTCCCCCAAACTCCCACTGCACACCTATGGATCATTTGTAGCACACCAATGTGCCGCAGCACACTGGTTGAGAATCATACTCTAGATAGACCAGGGATGTCAAGCATAAGGCCCATGGGCCAAACATGGCCCCCAGAAGCAATTCCTCCAGCCCCCATTATAATCGGGCTGTCCCAGCATGATAATTGGGCTCTCTCATATCTTGAAATTATGAACAAGATTTGCACATTTTCTCTTTTGTCATTTGCAGCTAATGAGTTTCTATGTGAGAACGAAGTGCTTATTTCTGGCTGTCATCTGTTTAATGGTGTCACTTCCTGCTTAATGATGTCACTTCTGGCCCTCAACAGGCACCATGGAAGCCACTTATATGAATCACATTATATGAAATGAGTTCGACACCCCCTGATCTCAAACAATATTTTCCCCTCTGAGCGGCAACATTTCTCCAGAGATAATCCAGGAGCTGCTACCTTAAATCCTTTAAATTGGAATTACCCTGAGATTGGCCCTGACATCTGCTGCATGCAGAGCTATAAATGCTATTCATCAAAAGCTATAGATGCTCTTGAAGAAAATTCCTTATGCTGGGTCAGACTATTTGTCAAGATAATCCAACGTCAGCTCTGACTGGTGGTGGTTCTCCAGGGTCTCGAGCAGGTACAGATCTTTCCCAGGCCTACTGAGCTCCTTTACACTCAAGGGGACCTTTGACATGCAAAATGTACGTTCTACCACTGAGAGCGCAATCCTATGCTAAGCCGGCCTAGTAAGGCTGACATAGCACGGCTGTATCCTAAAGTCCATTAGGAGGCGGCAGCAGCAATGTCCAGGACAAGGGGAGGTTTTCCCCTTGCACCCGCGTAAGCCCCAGTCACCCCGATGGGCCTGCTTGGATCTGTGCCTGCTGCTTTGCAGGTGCAGAGGAACATGCGCAGGAGCAGCCCAAATCGGGGCCACCATGGCCGGGGACGGGCATTAGGATTTGGCACTACGGCCGTCCTGCGTCACAACCTCATCACAACCACCGTCTCTGCCCACTGCGCCGCCCAGTTATGCCCCCAGCACGCCTCTGGAACACCCTCTTGGAGGCCCTGCGCCAACCGAGCGCCTTTGACGCTCGACCGGCGCAAGGCTGGCACTGCTGTTGGTCGCGGTGGCGCCCGAGTGTCAGCACTGCTGCTTGCGCCGGTCCAGCGCCATAGCGCTGACGCAGGTGCACTTTACGGCCCGTTTGTGACAGCATTCAGCTGGCACAAGAACGTAGCACCGGCGCAACAGGGGTATAGAATTGCACTGCCCGTCATGATGGCCTCTCCAGACTTTATTGTTAAAATATTTAAAATCCTGCTCAATGAAGACATGGTTAAAACTATTATATGAAGGTGAGAAAGGCCTACATTTAGTTGCGAAAGTGAAGATCAAGCCCTGAAGGTCATAACAAGAGAGCTTCTGTGCATGTGCAGAACCTTGTCCCTTCCCTGCTGAAAAACTGTTGCCACTACCCAAACACCTGGCATTAGTGAAGCTTTCGAAATAAAGACGATGCATGAATTCCAACATCTCTTCATCTGGAAATTAAGCCTGATGACAGCAAATCTGAAAGAAACTCTTCAGTTCTGTTTTATTTATTTACTAGCTTGTCCTTAACCGGCGTTGCCCGGGTATTTATTTATCCCAAGCTTCTGTTAGACAGGAAAAGGAATGAACTCTATCTATAGTGTAAAATCAAATTAATTTTATGTTCAGGTAATTAAAAGTAGAAGTACAGTATAAAACTTATAAAGTAAAATCTTTTACAAATTCACTATAATATTAATTTAACTCAAAACTTGATTATAAACAACATTTTTAGTTTCACCTCCAGGAGCAAGAATAAATAAATTCTTGGGTGAACCCACCCTTGAGCAAGCAACAGAAAGTTGTCCGTGGGAGAAACATGGCGATTTCAAATCCACTCCGCAGTACTTAATAGACTGCCCCTGTGACTTGATGATCGTGATCGAGAATGCAAGTCTCACTAGAAATTGCAATCTCTTAAAAGTTAAAAACTGTTTCACCCTCTCCCTTTCTTGTTAAGATAGTCACTTCAGTTACATTACCCAGCATCTTCTTGACACACAGCCTTGTGCCGTTGCAAAGTTTTGGCAGGTCGAGGTTCCGTAGTAAAATAATTGGAGATCCCACTGTAAGTAAAAGACTGTGTGGTGGCAATCCAGCCGGATCAAGTGAGTTTTGGAAGTCTGATGGGAAATTGATGACCTCATAGGCATCTACTACAGTATTGATAGCCTTGTATTCAGTGACTACTCCTGGTCACATGGCAAGTATTTGACTGGAGTCCAAGACTAGGGCATAATGATTTCTAAAAATTTCCAGAAGGTTCTACAGAGTTCAATTCGTTCTATTTGACTATTCTTGGGCTTAAATGTCATCAGGACTGTCACCAATCAGTTTAGCGACCCCGAAAACTATGGATTTGACACTAATGTCGGTCATTTTGGACATTTTATTTTTTACCCCTTCTCAACCCCCCCCATGCTGATGGGGGCTGAACGTGGACTTAAACGGCATCAGGAGCATCACCATTCATCTCAGCGATCCTGAAAACTATGGATTCGACACTAATATCGGTCATTTTCAATTATTTTTACAAGTCACCCCCTTCCCACCCCCACCCCTAGGGGCGCTAGGGGTGTCTTACCCCTGCAGTATTTCTTTCCAGAGTGTAAGGCATATGTGTCCCATGTTTGGTGTCAATCGCTCCAGGTATTCCAGAGTTATGCTGGAACATACATACGCACATACACACACACACACACATCCATTTTTATATATATAGATTTTTAAATCCTTCGTGCAGAAGCAGCTTAACATGTCCCTTCACTGTTCAATATAATTACAGCTCCACAGAGCAAGAATCGATAGCCGCTGTAGTTGGATCTATAGACAGAGACTCTCCAAAGCCACAACCAATGGGGCTCTTTCATATTTCTCATCCCCCATGGATGATTGCCCCAGCAGGCTCGATCTAGCGACAGCAGCCATCAAGAGACTCTGGGGGCACGCATGTTGGAAATGATAACTGCATCTCTCCCCTCTACATGAACACCGAGGACCAATCTCTTTGCAGAAAGCCAAGAATAAGTAGCATCCATACAGCAGTCTTTCAGCATTGCATTCCAGCCACTTCGCAGACATGAGTTTAGCAAGTCATACAAAAACCCAGTCAAGTAGTTTCAGTGGTGGATTCCAGCTGAATCAGGGTGGGTACCACATCAGGCCAAGCCACGCTAAACCCTAACATGTCCCAGTGGTGCCACGGCCAGATTCAGGTGCCTAGAGTCCAAAACATGTCACATCTCTGTCATAAATCCATATTTACAAACGTGCCATTTTAACATTGTTGTTCTCTGCCTTGATTTCTTTCAGAAAGGTGGGATAGAAATGTTTTGAAATCAAATAAATACATACAACAAACATCTAATACAGGGATCTCCAAGTTTTTTAGGATGAGGGCCACATCATATATTTTACATATTTTTGCAGGCTGAAAAAAAATGTTTTATGAATGAATGAATGAATGAATTTGGCTTTTGGGGGGCAGGTAAATGGGTAATATGTTTGTGAGCGCAATCCTAACCTGTAGTTAGGCCAGCACAAGTAGGCCAGTAAAGTTTGGCCGGCACAAGGGCCACCGTAAAGCACGTTTGGACCATTCTCGGAGTCAGGGAGGATGGCGCACACATCTGTGTGCTGGCCTCTCTGACTCTGAGAGTGGTCCAAACATACTTTATGGTGTCCCTTGTGCTGGCCAAACTTTGCTGGCCTAACTATGCAGGCCTGACTCCAGGTTAGGATTTCGCCCTCAGAAGAAAAGGGAAATGTCACAATTACAAAGAAGCAATGTCATGCTTAAACCGAGAAATTATGTAATGGATAAAAACGACAAACATTAGCAAATGTTCTGACAAAAGAAAAGTTGCTGGGGATTGGATAAAATTTTGTGGTGGGCCAGATGTGGCCCCCTGGCTGTAGTTTGGAGACCCCTGATGTTAGTATAGTAAAACTTTCATCAACAAGGTGAGGTAGGCCTATATGGCAGCTTTCCCTCAAGCCAGACTGGCTGCGCTCGGCCCTGGCATGTGCTGATGACATCACGGCCGCAATCCAAAGGCCAACAGCATCCCCAACGTTCCCCATGCATTTGTTTAGCAGCCCTGACATCAGCCCCAGCTCAGTGAGCTAGGATAATGTGTCTTTGTCAGGTTCTGCCTGATGTCACTGCCACATACCCCGGGGGGACAAAAGAGCACATGCTCAGTGCTGGAGCATATGCTTTGCTTGCAGAAAGCCCATGTCCATTTCCTGGAATCTCCAGGTGCAGCTGGAGAAAAAGACCCCTGTGGGAAACCCTGAAGAACCACTGCCTATCAGACAAAACTGAGCTGGAGTGATCAATGGCCAAACTTGGGTGGGTGCCTCTGTTCTGAGGCTCTAGTCCCACCTGATGTGGCTTGGCATGATGGGGGCTTAGTAGATGAGGGCAAGTGTTCCTTTTCATGACATTCACTTGGATTCCCCCATTCTACTACAATGATCAATCATCAGCCTCAAAACACACAAGAGGAAGAGTGCAGTATTCCAGAATTTGGGGTGTGTGATTGCACCAGTCTCTCACTCTCAGGGCCATGCCACCCCATTTTGATCATCTTTCAGGTTCTCTCAGAGAAAGGTGGATTTTATACCAGCTTGGGAGGTGCCTGAGAGAGGAAACTGAGGCTAAGACTGCCCCCCCCCCAGCCATGTGAACTGCTGTGAACTGCACATACTCCGAAACCTGAGGGATGTGAAAGACCAACTTTTGTGATTGGCTGATAATCTGAAGCCTTTCGATTGGTCAGGCCTGGGGCATGTGCTAGATGCAATCCTACTTATGGTCCATGGGCCAGCCTGTTCTGGTGGTCCTCAGATAGCATGCAGCCCCCCCCCATTCCCCCAGCATGCCCGCCCCTCTTGCACACTCATCAAGTGGGGAGGGACATGTCATGTCATTAAAGCATCAGTTCTATACACATTTACCTGAGACTACACACATCTATTACCTGAGACATTTAGCAGTGGGACTTATTTCCGAGTTAGCATGTATACGTTTGTGCTGTAAACCAGGGAGAGCCTCTTCAACTCTCCAGGACTGCACTCGGTACTTACCTAGAGGTGGATGCTGATTCCTAGAGACTCCAGGCCAACCTTGGAGGGTGGGCAACTCAATCTCCAGTTGAAAAGGATCTCAGGGTAGCGAGGGTGGGAAAGCTTCCTCTCTACCTGAGTCCTTGATAAGCTGTTCCCAATTAGTCTGGACGTGGCTGGACCAATGAGCTGAACTCTGTGGAAATCAGCTCATATCGTTTTTCCAATCACTACCTTCTTGGACTCTGAGCGGGAGAGCCAACTTGATTTCAACATTGGGGTGCCTGGTGGGTGAGGTACCAGAGCCATGCCCCTGCGCCGTAGCCACGCTCCCAGTGTACTTACTTTTAAGCCTGTCCTCGTGGACATCTCCCAATAAATCCGAGACCGTGACAGTGGATCGTAGGGATCCACTGCTGGATGCCAGCTGCTTTCCCCAATACCCCCACCTCCTCCACCACCTTGCCAGGAGCATTACATCAGACCAAAATCTTGGGGATGCTGTTGCTGCTGCTGGGCCCCAGACTCCCCAGCCTTCCCTCATAAGCACCCCTCGCCAGGCAGCCTGGGTGTCTTTCCAAAAAGAGACCGTTTCCTTTTCTGTTCTAGCCACCACTGCTCTTTGGGGGTGTTCAGCACCCACAGTTGCATTTTGGGGGTGCTTGGAGCACCTCTGCGCCCACAGAGTTGGCACCTATGAGATTTTGGGTGCAATCCTAACCTGGAGTTAGGCAGGCACAGTTAGGCCAGCAAAGTTTGGCCAGCACAAGGGACACCATAAAGTATATTTGGACCATTCTTGGAATCAGAGAGGCCAGCACACAGACGTGAGCCATCCTTCCTGACTCTGAGAGTGGTCCAAACGCGCTTGGCCCTGGTGTCAGCCAACCTTTGCTGGCCTAACTGTGCCGGCCTAACTCCAGGTTAGAATTGCACCCTGAGAACACTCCCGCCAAGCCGAACCTGGGATTTTCTACAAGCAATGAAGGGGCCTGACCTCCTAGGAGGCACCCTCGTATCCTTTAGCTGGCCACAAAGCCAAACAAGCTCTCTGGGCAAGTGCGTGTATGTGCATGGCCTACTCGGGTGGGGGGGGGCTTTTGCAAAATCTCCTGGGACGAGTAATGATTTTTTTCCTCTCCGGTTCCCTTTGGCAGCCTGGTGTCTCAAAAGAAAAACCACACACACACAAAGGGAAGAAAAAAGTCCTTACTGAATCACCTCTAAAGGAAGGCGTGTATAATAGGGACAATCAAGGAACTTGCTGTGGAGAGGGGGTGATTATCTCTCCCTGCGTGAGCTCTCCGAGACATCTCACTAAATATACCTGATGGCTCGCCACATGCTGGAGGCTCGGAAGACAAGCAAGGCCTCCATTGTGTCTGCAAACGTTCCTGTTTTTCTCAACCCTCTTGCCACACAACCTGCAATTTTCTCTCCCCCCACATCCATTCACCTCCTTCATGTAAGTGCTGGTGATTTGGAGCAAGCACAAAAGATCGTCGGCGGGGATTTCATTACATACAGGCTGGTCTGTAAGTGGGACGAAGGGAACACAATGCACACGGCACAGGTTATCTTTGTGTCGGTGTGGACCGGCCATTTTCAACCACTGTGTCATGGCACACTGGTGTGCCGCGAATAGTCTACAGGTGTGCCATGGCAATTTGGGGAAGGGTCATTCCTTAGTAGGGCCATTGGGTAGTGAGCCCCCACCCCCCCGTAGAACAGTGTGCCTTGTCAATTGTCAAAAGGCTGATGGTGTGCCTTGACCATTTTAGCACCTTGCAAGTGTGCTGGGAGACGAAAAAGGCTGAAGATCTCTGGCAGTGCACTGCAGTGAATGTGTGAAGGGACTATCTCCAGAATCAGCCCATCTAGGTCAGTTCTGGGGTGGGTGGGAAATATCCAGGAACAACTTCCATCAGAGTTGTCAGCTCTACGCAATTTTGCTCTGAATTCCACTCCCCCAAGCCCCAGAGCTGGTTTCAGGCCTCAAAAGGGACACTACTAGTCAGTTATGTCATTCAGGGGGAACGGACCAGAATGGGCGTTCCGGATCCTAACGGGCTCTGCGGCTGCTTCCGGGTTTTTTTTGTGTTTTTTTCCAACATTTGAATTTGAACTCAAAAGTGAGTTCCTGTTCCTAAATCATTTGAATGACACCACTGCTACTAGTCCATTTCCTGGTTGATACCCATCTATGATTGATGGGCTTTAAATGTCACATATGTTTTGGCCCTGCAGGCCTTCTCAGTACATGCCACCACACTTCATTATCTGCCAATGGTGGAAAAAAATTGCCTGCGCAAAAAATCACCCTCCAGGTGTAATGAATTCTGCTGGCCACTGGGTGGCATTGTTGTTTCATGTGCCAACACTATACACCTCTCTCTCTCTCTCTTTCTCTCTCTCTCTCTCTCTCTCTCTCTCTCAAGTACGGCTCAGGTTGCCTGGGAGATGAACCACAAGAATTGTCTTGCTGAACTGGGACAAGGGTCCAACTTGCCCAGCATCTTGTTATCAGCATTGCTGAGCTCCATGCCTCTAGCAGAGATCACTTCACAGGTGACGCTTTGTGGGGTGTGTGCCAGCCACACAAAGGTCCACACTCATGCCCTGACAATCCCCCAAGGTCCACTGCGACTGCTTCTTTCCTCCACTGCCATTAAGGCAGGGCTCTGGGAGATCACCAGGTGATTGTGGGGGAAGCAGTGGCGTAGCCAGAGGGGGCAGTGCGGTAAGTGCAGCGGGTGCCGCAATGTGCTGTGTAAGCAACATGTAGCTGTTGCTGCCCTGAATGGCTCCACTGGTGAGTGGGAGGGGCTGCTTACATGGCGCATGGCAGCTCATGCTGTATTTACCATGCCAACCCCCAGCTATTCAACTGGTAGGGAAGCAACAGATGAACCTCTTCTTCTCCCCCCATACATTCAGACAAATCCAAGATGCCTCACCCCCCCCCTCCCAACACAGCTTAAATGGTGTGCATATGCGCTTTCCAAAACATGGGGGAGCATGCCATTCAGCGTCAGCTTCAGAGCGCCGGCGGACAGCCTGCCTTGCGCCAACCAAAGATGGTTGGAGCAAGGGATTCTCTGTCCTGTTTCGGGACGGGGATTGGTGGGAGGGGGGAGGCAGGACTTGGGCGGGAATGTCTCCATTCCTTTAGATTGTGAGCCCTTTTGGGACAGGGAGCCATTTAACTTTAATGTTATTATTTGCCTGTAAACCGCTTTGTGAACTTTATGTTGAAAAGTGGTATATAAATACTAGTGATTGATTGATTGATTGATTGATTGATTGATTGATTGATTGATTGATTGACCTGGGCGGGCTTGGGAGGTGGCCATATGGCCACTTCCTAAGCCCGTCAATGAGGCAGCGTGGCCCCGATTCGGGCCGCTCTTTAGTGGGCACAGATCCGAGGAGCACATATGGGGGGCTGGAGCCTCCCCTACGGTAAGGGAGTGCACACTCCCTTGCTGCAGGGAGGCTCCAGCCCATCCTAAGCAGTGCTGGATTTGGCGCTGGCTGGCCGGCCTCACTAATCCAGCGCTGCTTAGGATTGCACCCTGAATGTCTTGGCCAGGGGTGTAGCTAATGAAAATGTGGCCCAGTGCAAAGGGGAAAATGTTCCCCCGGAAGTGATGTTACAACAGGAAGTGACATCACAGTTGTATTTTTATTCTCTCTAGTTTTTTGGCCACAACTTTTGATTTATAGAAATTACTCTCTGGTTTGATTCATTGCATTCTACATTACATTACTTTTCCAGTGATGTATAACATGATGGTTATACATACATACCAAGGTTTCACAATTTTGCCCACTAATGTCAGGTTGAACTTGTTGCCCCCCTATAGCTTGTTGCCCGGTGCAATTACACCCCCTCCACTTCTTTAGCTACACCCCTGGTCTTGGCTCCACTTAGGCAACAAGACCTGGTCATCTGAAACGTCCAAATCCAGGGAGGAATTTGGAAGAGAAGAATGTTAAGAGCATCTCTCAAGCTGCAGCGAACAAAAAAGCTTTGTTTTCATGGCTTTATGTCTGTTTCCTGAGCTTCCTGTTATATTTGTGTTTGAGACAGTGATGGTTGTCTCCAGAGAGCACCTTGTGGGTTCTTTATGGCATTGTTTCATTCTGCTTGTGGTTAACATAAACACTCCTTACGAGCTTGTTCAGAGCAAGGGATTTGAAACCGCCATGTGGCTGATCTGCTTGGATGCCCTTCTGGAGTACACAAGCAATAGGTGGCTGCGTAGCTGACATGAGAAATTCTCGTTAGATGATCCGTCTATGTTTAGAATGGGAGGCTTGTGGGAAAGGGGCTTACATATGTGGCTCACAGGGCAAAACCAAGGAGAAAAGTCCCCCTATTAGAGAGATGTGGTGTTCTTATTATAAAGGGATTTGGCACATTTGTGGATGTGAATCTATCAAGCCTTTCGACAGAGAGAGCTCAATGGAACCTCCATGTTCAGAGGCAGTCTACCTCTGAACGCAACAGCAGGAGTGGGCTGTGGCCTTCACACCTTACTTATAGGCTCTCGGGAAGCATCTGCCGGCCACTCTTGGAAACAGGGTGATGGACAATATTTCCCTTACTGGTTCGACCCAGCAAGGCTCTTCTTCAGCTGCCAAACACAATAGCTGAACAGGCTCACGATGTACAAAGGCCATGTGCTTTTGAATATTGGCTGCTGGAGGTAAACCACAAGGAGAGTTGTTTTGTGGATGAATCAGCCCTGCAACTTTCCTTTGGTTATGCCCAGTCCCACTGCCCGCCTGCTGAAGCAAGCAGAACCTATGCCCCTTTGCTGGCAGGGGGTATCACAGTTTTGATACCCAGCAGGTATAGCCCCTGTGCCTATTTCAATCCAAGGCCAGGGCTAGACTTCCTTTCTAGCTTCCCCATTATATCTTCTTACTGATATATACTCCCATTATATCTAAGGGCTCTTCTTTTTCTATGCAGGCTTACTGACTCTCTCTACTTTCTATGCCTTGCTCCTCAAGGGAGCTGTGAAAACTCCCACGGAGCCTCTTTTTCACTCTTCTGGGCAGTAGCATAGCTACAGTGCAGTAAGTATTGCAGACACTGCAACACACCATGTGAGCGGCCACCCAAACTCACCATTGGAGCCATTCTGGGTAGCAACAGCAGCACAGTGGCTGTCACTGCCCAGAATGGCTCTGATGGTGAGTGAGGACCATTTACACAATGCATTGCGGTGCCTTCAATATTTACCGTGCTGCCATCCATGTAGCTATGCCACTGCTTATAGGAGCTTATTTCCTCCTGCCTTGCCTGGAGGCACACTGGGTTATACCCTGTTTGGAGTAGAGGGTCTTCCTGGCTTCTCCGAGCCTGATGTCAGCTGATCACCTCTTGGTGAGTGGTACTTCCCATGCGTAATTGCTAGGACGGAGCTGCTCCTGCTATGGCGAGTGCCCTGCTGGGGCATTGCCTGACTAGGGCCGGCCCATTCACAAGGCCAACTGCACTGCTTGCCTCAGGCAGCAGATTGGTGGTGGCACCCATCTCTGTCCATCCACTTGCCTCCATTGCTCCTCCTGCCACTCCCTGGATTGGAAGAGGACAGAGAGGAAGAGGAAATGTGGAGGAGGGGAGGGGGCTCAGCTGGAACAGCAGAGTGGGAGGAGCAAAGCTGGCACATGATCTTTGCCTGAGATGTCAAGAGGTCTTTGGGATGGACATTGATGTCCCAATGCAGGCAGGGTCACATCCCTTCCAAACCTGTTGTGTTTACACCCAGCCAGGCTATAACACTGCAGGCTATATTCAAACGCCTTTGGGGGCTCAATGCCCAACAGAAGCACGTGTGGGAAGGAAGAAGGTTCGAGGAAGGGGAAATAACATCTTTTATTGGCTGCTGTGTTAATGAGACAAGTAGGATTTCCGGGGGGATTTCTTGCAGCCCTACCCCTCTCTATCCTGCCTTTCTCGGGGACAGGGGACTGGGTTAGAGAGAGCCGTGAGTCTGGCTATGGGGATTGATTCCCTCGGAGCAGTGGAAGCCAGCAGTGTGAGTTCCCAGGTTATTGGTATGCAGCCGGCGTGTCCTGAATCAGCGTGCTCTCCCAAGCAGACTGTCTGCAGCAAGGCAAATTAAATCTTCCTCTGAACTCTGCAAATTAGGATGTAAGACAATACAAAACGCTTTTGAGTCTGTCTGTGAATCTATTTTCACCTCTTTTGAAAGCAACTTAGCAATCCATGAAAAGGGGGAAGGAAGGAAGGAAGGAAGGAAGGAAGGAAGGAAGGAAGGAAGGAAGGAAGGAAGGAAGGAAGGAAGGAAACTGAGATGGATACAAGGAAGGAAGGAAGGAAGGAAGGAAACAGTAAAGAGAGGAGAAAGAAAGACACGATAACGGACACAAAGAAAGAAGGAAGGGATGGTGGAGTCAAGCAAGGAAGGACCAAGAAGAGGCTAATCAAGGCAAGAAGAGAGGATTTCTTCCTGTCTTGCTTCTCCATCCATCCCTTTTTCTTGCTTCCTCCCTTCACTCCCAATATCTTCCTCTGAGTCAGCGCCAGCTAATACGACAAGAGCCAATTGCTTCTAATAAACTGCCAGAGTAACACAGGCTGGCAGGTGGAAGTCCACATCGGGTGCCAGAGGGTACCTGCAGATCTGTGTGACAGCTCAATTTATACCTGGCGCGAGGTGAGAGAGCACACCGGGGGCTGCCGCCGATGTGAATGGCTGGCTGGCTGGCTGGGAGTGGGAAGAAAGGCTGGGGCATGCTCCGGAAAAAATGTCCTGGGTCTACATGCGGTCTGGCTGGGTTGTTTGGCTCCTGTCCAGGGTCCCAAAATGGCTTGGTTGCTCCCTGCCGCTTGACTCCCCCTTTAGAAAAAAAAAAACCTGGAGCATAGATCCTACAAACAAGGGCATTTTACGAACAAGCTCAGGAAATGAATATTTTGCAGAGCGGGACACCAAAATTCTGCCTCGCACGTCATTCAGAGCAAACGTTGAAGCTCCTCTGGAGGCAAATAGTTTGAAGGACATCAAGTAAAGCTCAGCAAGAGGCTAAGAATATACAGGTCGAACCTTTTTATATACTGATTTTTGATCCATGGATTAGACTTCTCACTGATGACCACTCCAGTTAAGAAGGACCCTACCAATCCCTGGAGAAGGGGAAAAAGGCGTGTCCTGTTCTAAACAATTCCCGTTCTAAAATCTGATTTTCTACAGAGTTAGTTAGGGACTCAGAACTACTATTTTGCAGCTCGCTCCAAGAAAAGTGTCCTTGCCCCTTCGCCCTGGCTTGCTGAACAATGGAATGTGGAAGCAATTATTAATCATGTTTGCATTCCTTTTGTCAGCAGCAGGGGATTACATTTCTTGGAGCAAGTTGCAAAAGAGCTGTTCTAACTGACATACACCCCAGTCCAGAGGCGGATCTAGAGGGAGGGCAAAGCTCTAAGTGTTGCAAGAAGCCTTACCCTGTCGTGTAAATCCCTCCTCTCCCTTGCTGCTGTAGCCAGTAAGCAATGCCAAGATGTTGCTTTTCCCTGTGAGGATTGGCTAAAACAGTGCAGGAGAGGAGTGATTTCCACTGCAAGGTAAGGCTTCTTGCAAAACTTAAGAGCTTTGCCCTCCCTTAGATCTGCCTCTGCCCCAGTCCTATGCTTCCCAACCACCCAGGAGCACAATGTTAGCCAGGCAGCTACCGCTGCATCCTGCAGCAGCCAGGCAGCTGCAGGAGGCTCTGGGGGAAAGGGGGACGATTGTCCCCATTCCCTATGGTAAGGGCACAGGGTGGGCAATGGGTCTCTCACTTCTGCACCAGCTATTTAGCCAGCGCAGAAAAGAGAGCCCCCCTGTAAGGCCGTGCAGTCCTACACAGAAGTCAGGATCTGGTGGCAAGTGTCGCTACCAGTTCTGCCTCGTTCCATCCCTCCCCTGCCCCAGAATGCCCTCCCGTCCCGCCCAAAAAGGCCGCATCACCAGCGAGCGCTCTCTCTGGGGTAGGCATAGCTGGCGTCACCATAATGTCACCCCAGTGCACTGGCGTAGCTGATAAAAGTGTAGCCCAGTGCAGAGGGCAAAACGATGCCCAGGAAGTGACATCACAACAGAAAGTGACATCACAGTTGTATTGTCGTTTTCTTGGGGGGGGCGGTTCCATAGCCTTTGACAGAATGAAGATGTAACGTGGTTTGTTTCACTGCATTCTGCATTAAATTCCACACTGAGTGGTGTGTAATGTGATGGCATTATTCTCCAGAGCTGGAGGGCTCTGGATTGGGCCCTGACTCTTTTGTTTAAACTGCTTTTATTTAACACTGTTTTTTATGTCAGTGGGGAGTCTCAGAACCAACCACACTGTACAAACATAAGAAGTGCATGGCTGGATCTGACTGAAGGTACATCAAGTCCAGCATTCGTTCCTGCTTCTCGCACTGTTCAACAAGACGGCTCAGGCAAGCTCAGAATCAGGGTATGAAGGCAACAGCATTCCCTAGTTGTGCATCTCTAGCATCTGGTATTCAGAGATAGACTGCTTCTGGTCATGGAGTTTCCACCTAGGTGTTTTCACAAATTGTCCTCAGTAGCTTTCTTTTCCTCCATGAATTTAAGTGGTGCCCTCTTTCGAGGCCATCCAAGATAGCAACTATCACAACATTTTCTACTAGCGCATTCATGAAATGAAGGCCTTTCTTTCACCCGCCTTGAATGTCCTGCCAATCACTTTCACTGGCTGACACCAAGTTCTAGAATTTTGTGAGCAGGGAGAACATCACCTCTCCAACTACTGTCCTTATACCGTGACCATTTTCTAAACCACCATTATGACACTACCATGGCATCTAAGCCAAAAAGCCTTGAACCCAGTGGTTCCCAAACTGTAGGTCAGGACCCATAAATGGGTCGTGAGCCAATTTTTGGTGGGTTTCAAAACTGAAAAGTTGATAACTGACAAGGAAAATGTAAGGAGCCTGATGGAAAGGGAAACTGAGCCACACATGTACGTTTACTTGCAAGGAGGCAAACTTGCCTCCACTCTGATTGAAAACCAGGTGAAGGGGAATGCAAGGCCACCAGAATGCCACCAATCCAATGAGCCTCCACAAAGGCTCCAGAAGACAGTATCCCACACACACACCATAGTAAAAAGGATAAAAAGAGAGGCTTGAGCAGCTGCTACACTTTTTAAAGGCTTGCATAGCTAGGTGGATTCTGATTTTTTTTTATTTTGAAGAATTTATACCCCACCTTTCCCATGCCAAAGCAAAAGGCCCAAGACGGCTTCAATTGGCAGGCCCGTCTAAACCACCATTTTTCAATTTATTTTTTTTACAAATATACTGTGATTCACTCAATCCTCAGTCCCAGATGTAGCCTTCACAGTATAGTTCTCTCCTCTGGCCGTGTGACAGTGAGCTTCAGCAGGTGATCTGGACAGGTCCTCAAGGTTGGACTCCGTTCTTTTGCCAGCTGGCCTTCTTACCACATTCCCGCACAAATCAGCTCCACAAATCAGCTCCAATCGTTCTGCCACAACAGGTACTGCAGCTTGTCACAGCCTGGCATTCTGTCTCCCATCCAAAAATAGACCACAGATTCTCCTGCTTAGCCTCAGGCAATACCAGCAGCTCAACCATCATTCCACACCTCCTGATAAACCAGTGGTTCCCAAAGTCCTCTGCAGGAGGAGGGAACCACTTAGGTCTTTGCAGAGGCTGGGCTACAGCATCAACACGGTCCCCAGGATGGTACTGCTGCCAGGAGAGAAGGATTTTTCCCTTAGCCGCTGGTAGCACCGGCCTCTTGATGGTGCAGGGAGCCCCACAGAAGCTTCTGATTGCTCCTCAAAATAGCGATCAGAAACCACTTCCGGTTTTGAAAAATGGAAGTGGTTTCCAATCACTATTTTTAGCAAATTGGAGGCTTGGGGAGCAAGCAGAGGCTTCCATGGGGTTCCCCATACCCCACCCCCACCCCCAAGGGTGGCACTCTTTGCAAGTAAAGGAACAAATCCATCTCTCCTGGCAGCAGCGTGATCTTAGGGATCACATTACTGACGTCCCCTTCCTTGCCCCTTAAAGGGACATAGGCCTATGCTTCCCAGGCTGGTGGGTCATGACCCTCCAGTTTGGGAAACACTGCGATAAATTGTCATTTCAAAAAGTGGGTCCCAGCGCTAAAAGGTTTGGATACCACTGCTCTAACATGTTCGCCTTTTGTCTTAGGGCAGGGTCTCCAACCCCCCTAGCCAGGAGATTCACTTTTTCTTGCAAACCATTGAAGAATATCGAGAGTTTATGATAGCCATCCCTTTCACTGCATCTTAATGAGGTGTTGCATCTTAAAAAGCATTGGGAGAGGCTGTGGTCCTTGAAACACGACAAAAGAACCGTAGTACTCCTCTCAAAAGTTTAGGTGCTTTGATGAAATCTGGTTCCAGGATGGGCTTGCTTGCAAATCTCATCCTGGGGTGCTCCAGTTGGCAAAAAGAGAGAGAGAGAGAGAGAGAGAGAGAGAGAGAGAGAGAGAGAGAGA
>JAJKFI010000116.1:2981741-3023770 GCA_029204185.1 Lerista edwardsae
AGAGAGAGAGAGAGAGAGAGAGAGAGAGAGAGAGAGAGAGAGAGAGAGAGAGAGAGAGATTCCAAATGGGCTCCGTGGCTGTTTGCTGTATAACAGGGGCAGGAAGTGAACGTGATTAGAGCTGGCACTGTCAACCTGAGCTGGTGTCCAGAAACAATAAAC
This sequence comes from Lerista edwardsae, assembly GCA_029204185.1. Taxonomy (NCBI): domain Eukaryota; kingdom Metazoa; phylum Chordata; class Lepidosauria; order Squamata; family Scincidae; genus Lerista; species Lerista edwardsae. Next base: position 2,981,904 of record JAJKFI010000116.1, read on the forward strand.
TTGACAAGAATTGGCATGGAAAATGCGGGCCGTGCGTTCACGCCTCCTAACAAGCGCTTCGACCGCATAACGAACGGCTGGCGGGCTGGGTGAGGTTCGACACTGTCCCCGGGTGCCTGGCTCGAAACCCCACACACGAGATTGATGGGAAAACATTTCCTCTTGGCGCAAGGGAGAGCGTGAGCCCCAGACGCTGGGTCTTCCCAATAAATCTGCGTATGGCACAGGGCTCCAGCTAGAAATACCCTCAGCCAAAGCTATTCATTAGAGGGGCCAATCGATGGGTGTTTTTTTTATTATTCATCCACCAAGTGCATCTCAAGGCCAAGCGCTGCAAATATGTCAGTGTAATTAGAGGCAAGGAGAGGCACTTTGAAATGCAGGCTCCCTCCCCTCGCTGGGCTATATTTGATCTCATATATGAATACATATGCAGAATTATTGGTATTTAACTGATCGTTAAGGAACATTAAATGCGTCTTTTTCAACTTGGCTGCTCTGCAGAAGAGGCCTTGCATTTAAGCTAATGGCCCGCAGCAATGGCTGCACTCCTCTTGGCTTGGATCTGTATTGGCTCACTAATTATAAATTTCCTTGGAGAAAGCTGGAGCTGGAGAAAACTCCTGTTTTTTGCAAGAGTTCTCTTCCAGCTGGTAATTAGGATATAGGGAGCTGCTATGTGCCACATCAGACCAGTGGCCCACCCATCTCAGGTGTTCAGAGTTTACAGAACAGATGTTTCTAAGGACTCTTCTTATGTTGCATTGGACTTTTTTTATGGAGAGGACTTTTATGAAAAGTCCTGAATTTTTTTTTTATGACTGCATTGGAGATCCTACCAGGAGTTGCCACTGGGATCTTCCGCATGCAGCACAGGTGCTCAACCACTGAGCTATGGTCCAGCCACCATTACCACATGCACAATAATGATGCCCTTCGAACCTACCCAAGCATTAAGCTCTGCATCTCAGGCTCTGCTGATAGGCCAGCCACTGACTCCAATTCAGTTGCTGGGTAACCAGGACAGGGCCAAGGACAGGGATGGCACCACAACTGTGCAATTCCCTCTCCTGGAAAAATGAATCAGGACCTGAATCAGACTCATTCAGAGTGCAATCCTAACCTGGAGTTAGGCTGGAACAGTTAGGCTAGCAAAGTTTGGCCAGCACAAGGAACACCGTAAAGTTGGTTTGGGCCACTCTTGGAGTCAGAGAGGCCAGCACACAGACATGCGCCATCCTCCCAGACTCCGAGAGTGGTCCAAATGTGCTTTATGGTGGGCCCTGGTGCCAGCCAAACTTTGCTGGCCTAACTGTGCAGGCCTAACTCCAGGTTAGGATTGTGTCCTCATAATGTAATTGGAACAATGAGCTGGACACAGTTTCTGAACCAGGTTTTCTGAACCAGGTAATAATGACTTTTGGTGACACCACTAATGGGTAGCCTTCAGTGGCTACCTCAGACACCAAGCGAAGCCTCTTGACTGCTGATTTTTGAGATACTGTATGACCAGAATTCTCGTTCTCAGTGTTTTCTCATTGACTTTTTCAATTCCGGTTTATAGACCTCGGTTTTAAAGTCACATATGCCTAGTCAGCTTCTTCTTCTGGAGGAGAGAAAAGCCCTGGAGCTGTTGATAATGAGCAGTTGACTTTCAGATTACAACTCAGCAAGTATTATGGGCTGTGGAACAGGCACAAACTGGAAAGCACCGGTGCCAAAGCAACACCACTTGAAATCTAGACCCCTGTTCCTGCCAGTTAGAAACCTCAAAACCAGTGTTTCTCAAACTGTGGGTTGGGACCCACTAGGTGGGTCACAAGCCAATTTCAAATGGGTTGCGTAGCACCCAGCACAGCCATCACTGGTACTAAAAGGTTTGAGAATCACTGCTCTAAGCACCCTTTGCACTTCTCTTGGCCAAATGATTTTGCCTGCCTGAATTGGGCAGGAGGCTGAGACAACTTTCAGGAGCTATGACTGCTGCCTTATATGGAGTTCGTTAGCCCATTGGTCCATTAAACTCAATATTTTCTTCTCTGACCATCTCCTCTGACCTCCTCTTCCCTGTCCTGGCTACCCAAGATCTTTTAGCTGGAACCAGAACAAATACCATCTGCATGCAAGACTGTGCTCTACCACCGACCAACAGTGATGACCCTCCCTATTGTTTGCCCCCCAGTCTTTAGCCTTTAGAAATGGACTGCATCTAAACAAGGAGGCTCCACTGAGATCTCAAGGCTAACAAATATTGATACTGTAAAGGCAACTGCTTTGAATGGTTAGGGCAGTGGTTCCCAGCCTTTTTTGCACAGAGACCCCTTTTTAGGTACAACAACCTATCAGGACTCCATTCAGATCTAGAGCCAGAAGTGATGTCATTAAGCAGGAAGTGATTGTTTTTAATAAATCACATTTTTTGACAGAACTTCACATCCTTTTCAGAATGTTCTGAATGCTTTGTATGTAAGGGCGCAATCCTAACCTGGAGTAAGGCTGGCACAGTTAGGCCGGCACAGTTTATCTGGCACAAGGGACACCATAAAGTATGTTTGGACCATTCTTGGAGTCAGAGAGTCACAGACGTGCACCATCCTCCCTGACTCCGAGAGTGGTCCAAACACGCTTTACAATGGCCCTTGTGCCGGCCTAACTCCAGGTTAGGATTGTGCCCTAAGTGACATTTGAGTTTGGTGTTCAGTGGTTGATTCAGCATGGAGAACAACGTTGCGCAGAACGCATGGCGGCTTCTCTATGCCACTGCTGATCAATGGGGGAACCACTGGGTTAGGGTGAAATAGCCCTAAGCAGTTTCAAGCTTTAACAGTCAAGTGCAGCACATTGAATTGATCCATTTGCTCCTGTGCACTGATGACATAGGTAGGAGGGAGATGCCAGTGGGCTGAAGCAACTTAAGGTGGTTACCAACTGCACATGATCCAATTCCAGTGTTTTAGAAATTTGTTTCCTGAAAACTGAAATTATGGAGGGGCAGCAGCAGGGTCAATTGATTGAAATCAAGGCGATTTAAAACAATGACGTTAACCTGAAGAAGGAAAATCTGATTCAAGGCAATGATGGGCAGCCCAGTCTTAAACTGTGCTGGCGCAGTGGGGTCACATATTGATTGATTGAGAGATTGCATGTTACCACTATTAAATATCAGCAAATGACCTAATAATAACAATAATAGTTATTGATAATGATAATGATAATAGAGATGCCATAAATTTTTAGTTTGTTAATCCTTTGCAGTTTCTCTGATGAACTAAAGGATGGGCAACGTATGAAACTGCCTTTTCCGAAGTCAGTCCATTGATCCATCGAGTCCAGTATTGGTTACTCTGAACTGGACACCGTCCAAGAACTACAATTCCCAGATTTCCTGAGGGAGATAGATTGTAGGAAAAATCCATAGACCCAGTGCAAGTCCCCTGCCTGGAATGGGGTTTCAAAGATACTCTAATTTCATTTTCCAGGTGCTTTGGCACAGTCTGGCGTGGCTGACATCTTCTCAGCCCCATCAAAATCCTCTCTGGCGTAACGAACAATCAATTTCCCTGTTAAGCTGTCGAAATATTTAACAGATATTACAGCTAATGGGCGAGGGAGAAACCTCGACCGCCAGCCAGAAAGAAAAATGGCACAGATTGCTTCACAACGGCAATGCAAATGAGAAGCATTCCTTGAAGCTCACTGTCCGGGACTTGGTGCCAGGATCTTGGCCGAGCAGGGCCTGGCAGAGCAACAAAGTAGACGGGCAGGCGTACAGCGAGGAGATGTGAGAGGCGGTTGGTTCTTATGAATCACCTTACTACTCACATTTGTTTCTTTTAGGCACTTTTTACCCTGACTTTCCATCAGAAAAGTTGTCCACAAAAGAACAGAAACAACAAAAGATTTCCAAAAAATCTCCCAAAAGATGAGGGTTTTCCCCCAAAGCCCCAAAGATATATATGCTATATATCATTCGATATGGAATTTCATGCAGAATGCAATGAAACAAATCAGAGTGTAATATCTTTATACTATCAAAAGTTATGGCCAAAAAAACCCAGAAAATGAAAATACAATTATGACATCCCTTCCTCTTGTGATATTACTTCTGGGGCATCATTTTGCCCTCTGCACCCGGCCACACTTTCATTAGCTATGCCACTGCTGAGGTGCTCTAGCCCACCACTTTCCTCTCCTTCACACTTCCTCTTACGATCCATTCCTGCTCTTTCCTTTACAATCCAGGAAGTGGGAAGAAGAGGAGGTGCACCAGTGGAGGCAAGTGAGCAGACTGAAGGGGCTCTGAGATGGGCCAACTCCTTCTCTTAAAAAAAAGCATTGTACCATATTTGATGTGATGGGAACAGCAGTGGCTGAGGGGAAGCTCCAACATGGAATGTGATGCTATGCCATTCCAGTCTGTCTTTGTCTTAGGTTTTTTTCGTATTTGGTTTTATGGAATTTGCCTGGATTTTATACCTCTAATATGTAAGAAGGTACATTGTACCACATATTATAGAGAAGTACTCTCTCTCTCTCTCTCTCTCTCTCTCTCTCTCTCTCTCTCTCTCCCCCATACCCTCCCCTCTCCAGCACCTGTTCCCAGGATTCCTGTGATATCATTATGTTATTTAAATAAAAAGAGAAGGGACTTATAAAGACATAAAGATAATAAAAAGCTATTATGAGAAGCAATGAATTCCTGTTCAGCCTGTGTGAATCTGTCATACGGATGAGCAGGAAACCCTCTGTGAACTTTCACTATCCAACTCATTTGAATTCCCATGAGAATGTTCAGACATTTCACCTTGGGAGGAACCCTGGAATTCAAAACGCCTTTTACTTTCTGCAACATTTTCGGGCCTGTTGACCAGCCTGACCCTACAATAATGAGCCCCAGAGTGTGTCTGCAGCAAGCAGTCCATTATGGCAGCCCAGGGGGAGAGATACCAAGGCTAGTATCTGGCTTCTGCTCCCTGCTTGCCTTCTCTGCCCTTTGAAAAGATGGCAAGCAGGGAGCCGGGACAGCAAGTGGGATGAGGAATTGCTGCCCTCAGCTAGGAGTGCAGTGCCGCAACGTGACACGTAAGTGGCCCCTCCCACTTGCCATCAGAGCAACATGGCTGTCGCTGCCTGGAATGGCTCCAATGGCAAGTGGGAGGGGCTTGCAGTACTTACCGTGCCACCCCCATAACTATGCTACTACCCTTGTCCCGCTTGCCCTCTCACCTCCCTGCCTGCCACCCTTGTAGACAGAGAGGGAAGGGGGGAGGAAGTGGGAGAGGAGCCACTCTAGGCTATTACTAGGAATGTTTGAAAATTGTGGGGTGTCTGGTTTTTTGGCAGATTTTGTTATTGGAAAGGCAGAAAGTCGTGTTATGTGTTTTTATCCTCATTCCAGATTCTCATTTTTATTAGTTCTTAAATGTACTTAAATAAATGTGTACTAGGTAGGTGAAATAGAGCGCAATCCTAACCTGGCGTTAGGCCAGCACAGTTAGGCCAGCAAAGTTTGGCTGGCACAAGGGCCACCATAAAGTGCGTTTGGACCACTCTTGGAGTCAGGGAGAATGGCACTCGTCCAGGTAGTTCATTCCTGTTTGAATCTAGGGAGCAGGAAGAAGGGACGTTTTATCCCAACACTCTCTTCTCCGCCACACTTCCTGTTCTGCTCCATCCCCTTCTTTGGTCCATTTGGTTTAGGATTGTCAGACACAGACGGGCAGCAACTCTCCAGGGTGTCAGCAGAAGCCTTTCCCTGCCCTACCTGGACACATTGCCAAGGCTTGAACCTTGGACCTTCGACACACAATACAGGAACTCTTCCACTGAGTTATGGATGCTTCCTAGGAGCATAAACGAAGCTGCCTTGCATTGAGTCGGTCCATCCTTGGTCCATCCAGCTCAGCACTGCCAACACTGATCAGCAGCGGCTCTCCCCATGGGTCTTTCCCAATGATGCAAGGCACTCAAACGGAGACCTTCAGCATGGAAGGAGGATGCTGTATCACCTAGCGACAGACCCTCCCTTGTGCTGTCTGATCCAACCATTCTCCCACAAGCAGGCTCCAGCCTTGTCAGTCCACATCACTCATGCTGAAGGCCCACGCCCTCAATCCCATTGGCTTCCTCCTGCCCCCCCCCCACACACAGAGTTTTCCCGCAGCCGGTCACGTTGCAATCAAAGCAGCCCAGCAGCAACATCCAACACATACTTAAAAGCTACTCCTGGGGGTTTCAATAAAATCGACAGCTTCAGGGATCAATGGTCCGTCCTGGTTTTTTTCTCCACCCACCAGTGTCCACAGAAGTTGAGGTGGGGGGGGGGGGGAGAGAGGACAAAACCCGGGGGTGGGGTCAGGGGGGGGGGGGGGGGGGGAAAAGAGAAATTTGATTGGAAATCTATCACCTACTTCCCATGATTTATGGCTCCTTTACCAGAAGAAAAAGCTCCATATGAGGGTCATTTTTAAAGGCAGCACTAAGGCTCCTTTTGCCAGAGCACTGTATGATTCGTCTGCAAGAAATTTAGGACAGGCATGCCCCAGTATCCGCTGGGATTACATTCCAAACCCCACCGCGGATACCTGAAACCATGGATACTGGGGACATCTTTTAAAAGACAGAGGAACATCAGCGGTTTTGCGGCAACAAGGTAAAAAAAAAATTTGTTTCATGTTTCCCTATCTTTTTAATAGGAGTCCCATATCCATGGTATCCGTGGATAACTGAAACCGTGGATACTGAATCAATGGCTACTGATGCATGCCTGTATTGCTCATATATGGGGTGCCTCCTTCCCCATTCACCAAACAGGTAGGATAGCTAGACATTATGCAGAGTTTCATCCTTGGAACTTCGCAAGTCCCTCTACCCCCTCCCCCAAGTAGCTGTGGGGAGTAAAGGTGAGACTCAGCCCAGATCTCACCTGCAGCCCAGGGAGGAGGGAATGAACCCTCCCCTCCACACTGATTCCCCAAGTAGCTGGTTTTGTAGTAGATTCAGTTTCCAAAGGGCAGCCCCCTGTGGAATGCATTGGGATAGTCCAACGGAAAGGTTCTAGGGTGCAGGTATCAAGCATAAGGCTCACAGGCCGGCTGTGGTCCCCCTTTATAACTGGGCTTTCCCAAAGCCACACTTTCAGCAGCACCACTTCTGAAAGAGCATCTTTCCACTGCTGAGCTGCAGTGACCTCTCAGCAGAAGCAGCGCGGCTGAAAAGGTTCCCCATGTGACAATTGGATTCTTCCATATGAAAATATGATCAAGGTTTGCAAGTTTTTCTCTTTTGTCAGGTGCACTAAGTGAGCTCTGATTGGAGAATAAAGTGCTTATTCATTGTCATCATTTGCTTAATGATATCACTTCCTGCTTAATCAATCAAAGTATGTATATGCCGCTTTTCAACACAAAGTTCACAAAGCGGTTTACAGGCTAATAATAATATAAATAAATAAATAAATAAATAAATAATGGTCACTTCTGGCCCTCAGCAGGTGCCATGAATGCTATTTGGCCTGCGATATTTTTTCACGTTTTTATACCACCTCAGGATAGTGCAATCGTTCCTTCTCTCTTTTTGTCCTCACAACTACCCTGTGAAGTAGTTGAGGCTGAGAGATCGTGACTGGCCCAAAGTCACCCAGGAAGCTTTGGACCGAGCAAGGATCTGAACCTGGATCTGCCAGTTCCAAGTCCAGCTCCCAAACTACTACACCATCCTGGGTGTATGAAAAGAGTTTGACATCTCAGTTCTAAGGCATGGGCTGCCAGGGTCAGCTCTGTCTGAGACGGCCAAAGCTGGTGTGCACCTATCGAAGCTGGGCAAAAGCACATTGGGAAAAGTGGCCATCTAGCTAGCTAGCAGCACACCCAAGTCCAAGAGTATAGGAGAACTGCAAATGCTAGTTGGCAGGAGTGGAACCCCATCCAAGACAGGCTGACATATCAGCCCAGAGTCAGCAGTCCAACAAGGCAGTAGAATATCTGCTTTGTCTGGATTTCATTTCCATTCATTTGCTTACATGAAGCCCTTCATGAACTATAGCTGCTTTGGGTGCCCACCTGGGACCAAAGCCGCAAAGACACCTGGAGGCTGTCGTTGGGATCGTCACTAGCACCTGCAGCAGAACTGAAAGTGCCGTTCGCGCCAGGGATGCTTTCCCCTGCTGCAACAGTCTCCAGCTTGGAGACCACTGGGCTGGACCTTTGTGGGACACCACAGATCATGGCCAAGAAGCTGAGCAAGAGTCCCTAAGAACCATCTTCTGAAACCTGATCTTCACAAAGGACTGCAGCCAGTGCCAAATGGTGTCAGTCACTTCCATCCCAGGCAGGTGATATCGGAAAGACAGCAGGGTCAATGGTGTGGAAAGCAGCTGAGGAGTTGAACCGAACCAATAGGGATGGACTTCTCTTGTCTGACTCTCAGCAAAAATCATCCACCAAGGTGACAGAGGCTGTTTGAGTGTCAAATCCAGTCTGGATCGATGACCTCTCTTCTAGGTAACCATCAGTAGATCCCAATCTACCTTCCGCCCATCCCCACCATTACCGGATTCAGGCCTAAACCAGTATATGAATGTGACCATCTCGGATTCTACCCGCCCACGGCCCACACCCCCTCCTCAAAAAGGCAGGTCCCATTTTGGCTTTATGATAGATATAATTTAAAGATCCAAGAAGTGTTAAAACACATCAGTCACTCCCTGGCTGAGCTTAAATCTTCTTCGAGATGATCTATATCGCTTGAGGTATTAACGAGTTTTCCAATTTCCATTCAATCAGCAAATCCTGCCCGTCTCCTGGCACAGACTCTGCGTTAGGTCATTAATAATTGCAGTGGAAAGCAGTGGCCACGGAAACACCCCCAACACACCATCCGTACACACATCCCGGTGTTGTGTACAATGCAATTTCCCCTTGCGCCCATCAGAGCTGGCTTATGAAAAGCCATGATGACCCGATTTTTCCTATTCCATTCCTTGCTTGTTTTGGAATGTTGCTGCGCTCTGCATTACACTTCTCCTCAATTCAGATTTAATTGGGATAATTTTTTTTAAAAGGAATTCTAGAATTGGATTGTGTGCAATGGGCTGCAGCTTTTACTTAATTTCTTCTCTCTATTACCCATCTACATCTGATACGCCCAGTGATGTCATGCAGGGGGAATGCGGGGGAACTCAGTTCCACTAGTTAAAATTAGGGCTGACTCCGCCCACTTCACTCTCCCTCCTCCCCCCTCCCAATTCCTCTGCAAAGAGCTTTTCTTCTTGGTTGGCCGGCACTCAGGGTTAAAGGGAGCGATTCCTAGGGGGGCGAAGGCAGTGATGTCATTCAGGGTGAACGGACCAGAACGGGCGTTCCGGATCCTAACGGGCTCCGTGGCTGGTTCCGGGTTCCCGACAAGTGCCAATCAAAAGTGAGTTCCTGTTCCTAAATCATTTGAATGACACTACTGGATACGCCCATTGTAAAAAACTGCAAAAAAGCCATCTGGATTGCTGTATACGATTGCATTAAAGTTCTTCTTGTGCTGTGTTGTACTACTGCATTTCTGAGAACACAAACATATCTTAAAGCAATCAGGCATATGATTGCACCAAGACTGTTTTATTTATGGTGTTTTATTAATGCGCACGTGCACAGCTTTATGGGGAAAAGACACAAAGGAACAGTGCTCTGAATAAAATTCAGAAATAATAAAAACATGAAGCATTCCTAATTCATCAGCTCCACTCAGGAGCATGGCAATGTGATTTGAAATGCTAAAATCCAACAAATTCAGACAAAGAGAATTTTAGAAGCATCCCTATGGCCAGTTCACATGGCATGTGGCAAGCAAACCCTGGTTTGTGATCAAGTGTACAATAAACAGGTACCATATCTAATACTGCCTGGGCAACATTACATACTATCAAAAATAGTCATTTTGTCATTTTGAGTTTGCAAATGACAGCTCAAAATTGTCTACAGCAGTGGTTCTCAATCTATTTTTCTTTTCACTTGTGTACCCCTTGCCAGCCCATTTCCATAAATTGTACCCCTCATATTAGCAAAATGCTTGTAATTAATTTAGTTTAATTTAGTTTGTAAAAAATGTTTGTGTTAATTTAGGTGCTGTTAATTTAGGTGCTGTTAATACAGACCTGTTTTTTCCGCCATTATTCAATAATTTTTTTGAGTACCTCTAAAAGTCCTGGCAAATATCCCTGCAGGTACATCTTCCCCAGCTTGGGACCCACTGGTTTACAACATCCAGGATTTGAATGTTGAACACTTGAAATGTGCTGTTTGCATGCTACATTTCATTAGACATTTCATTATCAACACTGGCTTCAAGCCCCGCCTCCTTGTTTTGCCCAAACAGCGGCCAAGGGAAGCCGCACGCCTCTCAGGCGGCTTCCCCTGGCTGCTGGTCGGGCACTTTAAAGTGCTTGCGCGGCAGCCAGGCGGGGAGATGCCGGCGCGCCTCCTGGGGGCGCAAATTTGCGGGCAGGGGCGCCATGCCAACGGCGCCCCCATCTTATGGCGCCCAGGCCTCATGCCCCCTGTTGCCATACCTTAGAAATGCCTCTGCCAGTATCTGCGGTTTCAGGTATCCATGGTGGGGCCCAAAACGGAACCCCAGCAGATACTGGGGCATGCCTTTAAATTCCAGGCCAGCAATTCCATTATTGTGCTTGCTTTCTTAAGAAAAACTGGGCCTGGATCCTTCAAAAAGATCAGGAACAGCACAAATGCTGAGACATTCTGGTGGAAGTTTCACCCATTTTTTGGGAAAGTGTCTTTTTTTGGGATGCTTGGGGCTGAATGCTGATCCCCCTTGTGGTCAATCACAAAAGATTTTCAGGCCACAGGAAAAAGAGAGGCATTTTCCATCTCAGCCTCCAGCTGGGTTCCAACTCCCCACAGCTGGTTTGTTCTACTGAGCCTGACCTAACCTGCCCTGTACAATAACTGCAATCCTATCCATCCTCACACACACCCAGTGCACGTCAGAGAACAGGGGCAGGGAGGCAGCTACCGGAGGAGATGTGATCTGGTGCACACCATCACTGCTGGATCCACCCCCTCCCACAGCCTCCCCGCCTCCCCATCCCCCCACTCAGTTTCATGCCCTCCCCACCCCTGATGCTGCCTTACCTGCTGCGGCAGTCTAGGGATGAATGGGGAGCACTGTTGCGTCTTGCAGCAGCAGTCCCAAAATAGCTGCCAGCAAAGAACTCCATGCACTGTTGGCAGTCATTTTGCAATAGGGGAACACTGTTCCCCTGTCGCAAAGCATTATTACCAACATCCCAATCCTGCATTGGATTGGGCTGTTAATCTGTGGAACTCCTTGTCTCAGCAAATTATGAAGGCACCTGGCCTAGGTGCCTACTGGCCAAATTTGTGGTGGAAAAGTCAATCACAGATTGTAAGTGCAGTAGAGGTGTTTTATTTTCCCGTAAAATAAGATTACAGTCTTACTGTGCACAATGGGTTTACTTCTAAAACCAATAACCCATCATTTTCAAACTTCTCTAAGTCACAGGCTGCAATCCTTTCTACACTTAACTGGGAGTAAACTCCATTGACTACAATGAAACTTCTGAGTAGATATGGATTGGGCTCACAATGACTCACAATGATTGGGCTCACAATGAATACAACCATGGTATCGGTTTTAGAGGTAGCCATATGCAAGAGAGTAGCAACAGGATACAGGTATGTTGTAGGATCCTAGAAGCATCTGGTGAGCCACTGTGAGATATAAGAAGCTGGACTAGATTGGCCCATGGCCTGATCCAGCAGGGCTCTTCTTATGTTCTCTGGGTCAGATCCATGCCTTTGTTGGGGAACTTGCCCTGTCTTACCTTGCTGTTGGTCTATATTTGCCTCGCTGTGAACAGCTACAATGCAGATTTCTCAAGGGTGTGTCTAGGAAGTGGGGTGTCCAGTGTGCATTATATATTAGGGTAATTATCCTCTTAAACACAATGAATAATAATAATAATAATAATAATAATAATAACGTTATTATTCTACACTGATTTATAAAGATGAATAAATCACCTTGATATTCCACCCTTCATCCACAAAGCCCCAGGGGAGCAGTTTATCCCATTTTATCCTTAAAATAAATTTTATCCTTACCATCCAGCAAGGTAGGTTAGACTGAGAGACTAGCCCAAGGTCCCTATACTACTGAAATGGTCATCGCTGAGTAGAGATTTGAACCCAGTCTCTCTGGTTTACACTCTCTGTAACTCTCTGTCTACATTACAGTATAGTTGATTGTAATATTGGCCTACCTTGTAGGGCTATGCTATGGATTTTGGAGAAAATGTCTGAAGTGTTTTAGCCTCATCTAGCAGGGGCGCTATATTGAACCTCTGTGCACAGAGACAGTCTACCTTGGAAACACCGTCTGTTGGTTATGAATAGTAGGGGTAGGTAGTGGATTTCATGTTCTGTTTATGGGCTTCCAAGAGGAACCTAGTTAGCTACTATGGTGGAACATGGAGTGGATTAGATTAGGCCTTTGGTCAGCTCCAGCAGGATTCTTTTTGGTCTAGGTGACTACCAGCAATAATCAATGATGAAACCTCCATGTACAGTGCCAGTCTACCTGTGAATACCAACTAGCAGTGAAACAAATAACAGGGGAGGGCTGTAGCCTTCAGGTTCTAGTTGTGAGCTCCCTAGAAGCCTTCATCAGGGCACTGGATTTTGTGCTCAGTGGCCCTTGATCTGGTCCAGCAGGGCTTTTCCTGGGTTCTTCTGAGAGCTTCCTGGAAGTTCAATGTTCAGATGAGGAGGAAAAATAATGGGGGTGGGGGCTGTGGCCTTTGCACCCTGCCGGTGGGCTTCTTGGAGACCCCTGGTTGCTAGCTGCACCTGAGGTGTGAGTCAGTAAAGCGACTCCTGTTCTAGCACTCCACACAGGCGGAGTAGGATAAAACTATCTGACCACTGCCTGAAAGGAAACATTTTTTTCTAGAAAGATCCTTACATCACTGCTTTCTGTTCAGTGGCACCCAGCCTCCCCGTTAAAACTTATCTAAATAATAACGTATTGGATTTACTTAAAATCCAATATTCTGTCTCTCTGATTCCTGGGGAAAATGAATGTTCCCTGGCCCAACCTACTCCATTAAGTTGGAGCAGGAGGGTGGCCTCTGCAGTTCCTTTAACCCTCCTCGTTTTCCTTTCTTGTGTTCTTTTGCAAAGCAAAAGGGCCATGTCTTTGTTGACCGTTTCTGCCAGCGGCCTGGGCCGGGAGCTGCAGACATGCTGGCGGGGCCTAAACCTTGCAACGGCCTTTCCAGCCCACTCCGGCACCAGCAATGGGATTTTAATAGATGTATGTTCAAATTAGTTCTGGGGCTTTCAGGACTTATCAGTTAAATGAGCTTTTTCGCATTGATTCAAAGGTCACCCAGAGAAGTTTTCACATCTCTGTTATCTCTCCCTTAAGGTTCCAGGAGCAACTGGCAATGCGGAAGCTGGAAAGTGGGGCTGGAGGTGGGGGGAAAGGGAGGGAAAGAAAGAAGGTGGAAAACCTGGAAAGAAGAAAAATGAAGGAATGGATTGAATACAGAGGGAAAGAGAAGAGTCCATAAGGCCAGAAAAGAGGACACCAAAGGGAGAGGAAAACAAGAGAAGATTTTGAACAGTGGTTTTTTTTTCTTGTATTTAACTCATACAACACTTTGTCTTTTAATGTCCCTAAAAAACGTGATAATAATATAAACAACTGAGTTTCATGAAGTTTCTAATGATAATACAGGTTGATTATCCCTTATCTGCACTGCTTGGGACTGGAAGGTGTCTGGATTTCAGATTTTTCTGGATTTCAGAATCACTGTATAAATACAGTGAGAAATGCTCTTTTCACTGTGACCCATTTGGATGTCTGCTGGCCTCTTTGACATTTTTCAACCATGTGTGTTTAGGCACACACCACAGAGCAGAGAATAGAACTTACTGAACACCTTATTTCTATAGAAAGTTTTAAAAAAAAGTCTTAGACAAAGATGTCTGGATTTTTGAATAGTCTGGATAATCATCTACTACTACTACTACTAGTAGTAGTAGTAGTAGCAGCAGCAGCAGCAGGAGTAGTTGTGGCGGTGGTAGAAGCAGCCGTAGTAATAGTGCCTACAGCAATAGTCGTGTAGTAGTAGACTGAAATCTTAAGTGGAATTGTAAAGAGCCTCGATGGGGCTGCTCTATAAACAAGAAAGACAGACTGATGGGAGGCAGCGGAACGGGGTGGGAGAGGGGCGGAGAGAGATCTCGCTTGAAACTAACCGGATCAAGCAGGCAGAAAACCGGTCTCTTACTTCGCTGGGAGAGAATTAAATGGAAACTCCTGATATGAATTTGACAAGCCCTCTGGAATAGCAGAGCAAAGATTTATCCGTTAATTATTTATCATAATTAAGTCCCGCTAATGGATTGGGCTGCTGCGGTTCTGGGGATATTTCTATTTATAATTAATGCGCGGGGGAGTAAATTAGCCAAGGATTGTGCGTTTTTTTCCCTAGGCGCCTGTGTGCGAGTCTCTATTATTATTATTATTATTATTATTATTATTATTATTATTATTATTAACTCAAAAAATACTATTTTTTTGGAAACGGAAGTTTGGTGAATCATAGACAAACAGCAGTCAGAGGAAGTTCGGTGCTTTTTAAAAAAAGAAGAAGGAAAAAAGGAAGAAACTGGGACAGTGTCAACGGAAAACAAGTTTGCAGGACAGCCTAGATTTAATCCGGATCAAAACTAGGAGGTTTACTAGGCGGTTTCCAGTATTTGAGAAAGGACATACTTTATTAAACTGGCTTAAAAAGCAAAATACTCTCATTCTGAGAGCTGTTTTATATTGGGGTTGTTGTTTTTTCGCGCTGCTAGATTACACAGATTTAGGCATTTACAATTTTTCCAGCCGCTTCCCGCACGCTCAAAACTGGCAGACAGAGGCTCGAGAAAGACGTCTAAGCGCGCACACAAAAACAATCCACTTTCAAACGGCGCGCTGCGCGCAGAGTAAGCCTACGCACGTTTACTCGGAAGTAAGCCTGCCTCGGCGTGTTACAGGTGCCGAGGAGCGCAGTGATCGGCTCAGTGGTGCTTCGCATCATCCCTGCTTTTTTAAACGGTCGAACAGCCCCTCCGAAAACCGGAAAAGGCTGCCATCCTCTGTCTTTTATGAGGATGTTAGTCGTCTTGGACGCCTCGAAGAAAACGTGTCACAGCAGGATACAAAGACAAACTGCACCCCAGTTTGCTGCTCATAAGCATTTCTAGGACCAATACAAACGACGCCAAGTCTTGGTTCCTTAGTTCAAGCCAAAGTACACTTCTCCCACCCCACCATCCGATTCATCATTCCCGCCACCTCCATCTCCCTCTGTTGCCTCCCTTACATTGTAAAATTGTTGTGTTCTGTTCTCCATTGTAAGTTCCCCGGGGCAGGGACTCGTCCCCCTCATTCAAAGCGCCGTGGACATTGCCGCACTATGCAGAGGCATAAATCAAATCGATGTCTATCCCATTGACTTAGGAAGATGCTCGGCTTTCTGAAATATAAGGATCTGAAGGTATAAGACTGATTTTTGCCATAATGACGTGACTGGTGGTGGTTGCGTCCCGCTGTCCTTGTTGCTACTTCGACGATGTTAGGCGCTGTATTCTTTCCAGACTGGCCGACTGTAGCAACGCACCGCAGTGTTCCCTGCCGTAATCCCTCATTGACAGCACAATCCTATGCATGTCCACTGGGAAGTAAACCCCATTGTGTTCAGTTGGGCTTACTCCCAGGAAAGTATGCATAGGATTGCAGCCTTAGTCGCTAATTAAAGGCTTGAAACCTTTTAGATAAGAAGCCATTTTCTACCAATGATGCGTTAGAGCGCATCACTGATAGAAAAGGTTCTAAGCCTCCTCGGATCCCTAAGCGAGGGGAGACAGAACACGTTTAAAATAAAAAACGGGTGAATTAAAAGAAGTCAGTTGGATACCAAGAACTAGAGTTACCAGATCCAAACTGGGACAGAATGCCTATACCTTTAACCATTTTATAGAAGTGAGAATTTGGGCAGGTGCAGCTTTTGAAACCCCTCCAAGATGAGTTGCACCTGCCAAAATTCCCTCTGCTATACAATGGTTAAAGGTATAGGCACAGTGTCCCAGTTTGGATGGAGTAACCCTACCAAGAACATAATATTAAAATCATATAAATAGGTAGCATGTGATTGATAGCACTACTCCTCTACTAGCAGCAAGTTGATATCGCTAATAATAATAATAATAATAATAATAATAATAATAATAATAATAATAATAATAATAATTCCTGATCGAATTATTATAATTTATGGCGTGACAATTTTAAATGTGCAAGAAGACCTATTGAACTCCGAGGGATTTTCTTTCTCATTCAATGCACGCGGGACTAAACCTCAAACGTGTCAACGTCCCTAGGCTCCTGTTGAAAGAAACAGAAAGGATTTCTGAATATTTTTTAACTATTGTTTGTTTCTTTTTGCAAGAAAAGTGAGCTGTTATTTCTGTTTTGTTTTGGAGGGGAGGAAGAGATGAGGGAAATGCTAACTGAAAACAGATATATTGTACCCGGGCTTTTCATAAATCTCCGGTTTTTACTCGATCACACCATCCGCGGCCAAATCACCGCTCAGTTGCACAAGCAACATACCAGCTTTGAGGACGGCACTACTAAGGAGGTGAAGGAGTGGGCATATAATAGAAAGATTACGGTAATCTGGTCTGTCGCGTGTGCGCTTTTGTATGGAAGGTTTTCTGTTTCAAGAACTATTTTGGTGGGCCCCGAAATCGCATAAGATGACATTATCTTCTGTCCCAGATTGTGTGTGTGTGTGTGTGTGTGTGTGTGTGTGTGTGTTTGGGGGGGGGGTCTGATCACGCTGACCCAGCCTATAAAAGAAAGTTCAGCCATTATATTATAGAATTAATGCTGAGTAAAAAAATAACCCCACAAGCACTGCTTAGGAGGGTCCCTGTGTAAATCTGCACTCCTTATATCAGCGTCCAGCACCCGCCCCATACACATCGGTTCAACAAGGGTTAGGGTAATTATTGGCGAACTGTTGGATTTACAGAGAGAGAGAGAGAGAGAGAGAGAGAGAGAGAGAGAGAGAGAATGCTTTTCTTTGAGGTAAACAAGTAAAACGTAGAGAAATTTCTTCTTTCTTAAATTCACTTTTTTCCCTATTCAATCCATTTAATGGATGTCATTCCATTTAATTTTTCTTTCCCCTTACCATTCTTCATTATTCTGGAAAATAAAGTTTTTGGTTTGTCACCTATGGGCAGGTTGTTTGTTAAACACATAAAACGCATAAAAAACGCACCACACCACATTTTGGTGCTCATCTTTAATTTCCAGAAATTAAAATCGACTTCTTTTCCAATTAGAAATAATACTGTGGCTGCATCTCCTGACACTATATCACCCATATCATCCACCTAGTACACTTTTAAAGCATTTAAAATTAATAACGATGAGAACTTGGAATGAGAATGCAGAATAAAAAATAATACCACAATTTGCTATTTCTACCAAGAAATTTTGGGGGAAAAAATTCTCTCTCTCTCGCTCTCTCTCTCTCTCTCTCTCTCTCTCTCTCTCACACACACACACACACACACACACACACACACACACACGAACACCCCTACCTATTGGGGGGGGAATCAGAAATTTCTCTTTTTTCTCTGACCCACATCGTGGGAAGTCCCATGAAAAAGGCACATCTGAATCGATTGCGCGCGCCTGTAAACCATCCCTAGATTCACAATACCAAACCGTTCAGAAATTCCTTGGTTCCATCAACAACACAGTGAAACAGAAGCTTTGGAATGGAAACAGATTGCCACCACCACCCCCGTCAGCGGCTTCTATAACAATGAAATCTGTTTATCAACGTTAAGCACTTTGGTTTAACTGGCTCACCTAGGATTAGCGCGTTGAGCGCATTCAGATGGATCCGTTTCTGTTTGTTTAGAAAGAGGCCATTTTTCTGATGCATTACAAGTCGCAAGACGCAGATGAAACACGATCTCCTCTTTACATCCACATAATAAACAAATAACTGTTATTTATGAGTGGACCAGAGAGAGAGAGCGCGCTTGAGAGCTCCTATTCTAGTTAAGAAAAATTCCCCACAGAAATGTGGGTTACTTATATAAGGGCCCAAACCTAGTCAATTTTCCAGACCCAATGCAGCCACAATGCAACCCCAAAGTAAAGGACCACATGTTCCCTCCCCTTGAGGAGGCCTCCATGACTGCCACCCCACTGCAGGATGCAGCACACGCCCCATTGGCACAACTGCTGGAAGGTTGGATAGGGTTAGCCCCCAACCCGTTCATTTTAAGAAGTATATACAACATATTAAATTGCTGATCATATTATTTTCAAGCTTATACCAAACTGCAGGGCAAAAATCCAGATGGTTTATTTTTTAATTTTTTTCCCTTTCCAAATATTATGGGATTGTCTGATTTCATGAAAAATGAAATCTAGTAAAAATAGCTCTCTCTCTCTCTCTCTCTCTCTCTCTCTCTCTCTCTCACACACACACACACACACACACACACACATACACACACAGAGAGAGAGAGAGAGAGAGGAGGCATGCCTTTTTTAAGATGGCTGCCATCCCCATTCTTCTTTTCTCTCACAAACAGAAGGGAATGCCTCTTCTAACATGATGCTTGCAGCAACACATACTGTGTATGTGTTATTTAAAAAAAAAATCAAGGAACGTAAGCTAAAGTTATATACATTTAATGATAACCAAGATTGATACTCAAAGTAACTAATATTTCCTCAATAAAGTGACACTCCTAATGAAACTGCAGGTGCCAAGCATCATCTCAGGAGAGGTATTACCCCAGGAGGAAATGCCTCTTTTGAGATGGCAATAGCCAATTTAATTCACAGGAGGTGAGGCCTCTTCTGAGAGGTTGCTTACTATCAGTAATTTTCATAAGCACCTCTCATAACAAAATGTAATAAAAAAAATTTGCTCGGCTGTCCAATTAGTCTGAAGACACCTTTCTTTAATTGATGGAAACATTTTCAATTGCATGTGGGAGGAAAAGGGCCTAAATATAAGGCAAATGCAAACTTAATTAAAGCAAAAAAAAAATCAAATTTTCTGCGTCAGGAGTAATCTGGTGGATTAATGAACTCAAGATTGTAGCAGGCCTGTTTGTGGTGTTCGCTCTGAAGTGAGAGTCTACATACACCGCGAATTCAGGAGAGATCATTACAAAAATTGAAATAGGTGGGCTCTAATCCATCTCAGCTTATTTATTTATTTATTTATTTATTTATTTGTTGTTGTTTTGTTTTGTTTTTCCAATCCCCATCTCCAAGGCCAGGACCCCAGAGATGAAAAAATGCAATTTTATTCTACAAAAAATACAGCATGTTAATCTTTAAGATGCTACAATGGATTGATGGTCTGTCAGGTATACAGCCCTTGTTCCCGAAAGCACGGATTATTCTCACGCCTGCCCTTTTTTTGTCCGTCATCAGGACGTCCCCAGGTTGCCAAACAGCACGGAAGAGACACGAGAAAACTTTTAAGCTGGGGCATCACGTGTGAAGGCAGTGCAAGAGAAAGAAATCCGATCCTTCGGATAGCAGAATTCCGCCCCCACCGTGATCCGATCCTTCGGTCGTTTAGCTTGAAGCTCCTCGGGGCAGAGACCGTCAATTTTGCGAAACAAAGTAGCGTACATTGATGCTATTCAGAACCCGACTCTATGCATTTTAGCACTTCCTCGGAAGTAACGCTCATCAAGTTCATGGGGTTCCGTGTAAGAAACGCAACAAAGATCGCAGCCTTACTTGGGGATGGCTACAACTGAAGGACCTTCCTCTCTAATCTGCTGGTTCGCCAGGACGGTTTTCTTTCCCCCCCCCAAAATGCTTCCACTACGTTCACCCGTGCAGCCTGAAGTGATACAGTCCGCTTTACCCGTTCAGGACTCTACCACATAACTTAGATGCAATTCTGGATATGGAGTTAATTCCCCATTGGTTTCAGTTAAGCTTACTTCCGGGTCAATGTGCTTGTAAGAACGCGGCGTGGGTCTGTAAGGGTGGGGGAGAATTTGGGATGTTATGGAACTATTTTAAAACATTCTGCATCAATTCCAAGATTTGAGCTCCACAGATTGTGGTAGGAAGTACAGTTAACTGCTTCTTGTTTCTAAGACTCCTTCACCTACCCACCACCCACCCGTGACAGCAGGTAAGAAATAGTCCCTGAGGTTTTTGTTTAGTACTACAGTTCCCATTTCAAGCAATAATGGAATCCCCCAGTGAGGACACCTCTATATGGATACTTACGGTAAAAACTGTAGTCTCTAAATAAAGCACGGGATCGGCAGGCGTATAACACAGAAGAGAGGAGCATCCCCTAAAGAGCTTCTTTAAAAAAAAAAAAGTTTTCCAATAAAACTGATAAAGTGTCTTCGAATACTAAGGCAAGGAAGCTGGGAGAGTTGTTGGCCGAAGTTTCAATTGCTGTTCTTGAATTTAAGACCTGATCTGCGTCAAAAACGTCCATCCATTTTGTATAAAAGTATCCAACATTTTATATGAAGCCAATATTATGTGTAATGCAGTAAACTATGTAGGAATGTAGTTCTCCTGAAGCTGAGCACAAATTTGAATTGAATGTGTACCTTCTGCAACTCTCTCTCTCTCTCTCTCTCTCTCTCTCTCTCTCTCTCTCTCTCTCTCTCTCTGTGTGTGTGTGTGTGTGTGTGTGTGTGTGTGTGTGTGTAACTGGAGGGACGCAGAAGGAGAAGGAGTGAGAAATGAACAAGTGAATGTTTGTGGGGAAGAAAGGAAGACATGTTCAGTCCGTCTAATACTACACTGCTTTTGGTTTTTTCTCCTTAAAATATATCATGATATATTTTATGTACTGGTTTTTCTCTCTTTGTGTGGATTAGAAGGAAACAAAACCATGCTTGACATTTTGTCACAGCACCTCCTATCTATTCTGCCCCCTCCCTGTATACCCCACAAAGAAGCAGCCCAGACAGAGAGCACGCAATCTTATGCATGTTGACTGAGAAATGCCCCACTTTGTTCAATGCCATTCACCCTCATATTAGCATCCATGAGAAGCAGTCACAAATCAACACACACACATACATATAATATGCAAACAAATTTATATGCACACAGTATACTCTATTACTGTTTCATATAGATGCAAACAAAAGCCATTATTTCATGCGAGCGTGCGCACACACACAAATTCTCCCCCCTCTTTGTGTGTGTGTGTGTGTGTGTGTGTGTGTGTACACACGGGAGATGTGTGTGTGTGTGTTTGCATGTATGTGTGTGTATAAAATCCCCCCACCATAGCCCCTTTCTCTTCCTTTCTTTCTTTTTCCTTTTGTCCTTTTCCCAACAGTCATTCTCTCCCCCCCCCCAGCCCGGTTTTATTCCTTCCCAGTCTGGGGGTCGAGGAGACGTGTTTGTCAATATCCCTGCTTGCTGTTTTGTGCTTGGAATCGATCGCTTCGCTGATTTTTAGATTTCTGGCCAATTCATTCATCTAGCAGTATATAGGTTTGATTCTCCCCTATTCTCCAAAAGACCCCCATTCCTTGCTTTTAAAGTGGAAGGGGGAAATGCAGAAACAAACAAACAAGGCAACACACACACATCTCTGAAGAACGCACAAAAAATCTCTGTTGGTGGGAAAATAGCCTAACTGGAGATGCAGAAGGGAGGAAGCAGGCATCCTGCAGCTAAAATTGCAACACTGAGTTGGGGGGAGGGAAAAGGCAAGGCAGAGAGGAAGGGAGGAGGGAACAAGGAGGAAAAATAGTAAGTACCAGATTTCATGTCTTCCAGATAACCTTAACAACACCCTGTAATTGTGAGCAAAAGAAATCCCATTCAGTACCTCAAACCTCCATTTTCTGGAAAATGCATGTCAAGGCATAACCTTTCTTTTAAAAGCTGGCGTTGGAAACTTGAACCCATATCATAGATTGTAGGAAGTGCACGCACGTCCATTGGAGGTGAGAGTGCCTCTGATCACGTGGAGAGAGCACAACCCCTCGCCTCCCATTGAGTTACCAGGATAAGCTGCAGTAGCATCCATGCTTAGGGGGACATTCTGTTTTTCCTCCAGTGGAGGAGTGGTAGAGAGTGTTCTGAACTCTGCAGGCTTGAAGGTGCCCCCTTGGGAAGTATCAATGGAACCAGTTGATGCTGTGTTGGCAGGTGCAAAAGTCACAGAAGGAATTCTATCACTAATTCTGTTTTCCGCACATTAATAAGAGGTGGGCACACAAGAAGGTAAACTGAAGCAATCAGGTAGCGGATTGCCAGGAAGCGACATGAGAGCATCCATCTGCCCACCAGCTGCTCTTACCTTCTCACTCTGACTCTGCAGCATGATAGCACCACCCACTTGCTCATTGCTGCTGCTTCACTCAGACTTGAAAAGAAGGAAACACTGCAAGAAGAAGTGCTAAGTGAGAGGAGATGCTAGTCTAGCCCACCACTCTACTCTACTCCACTTCCTCTTTTGCCCCCTCCCTCTTCTTTCTCAAATTTGTGAGGTGGTGGTGGTGGTAAACCGGGGTGACATGGGGTGGGAGGATGCTGATAAGAGCAGATAGCACTTGGCACTCCATCCCAAGTGCCTGAAGATTTGGGGTCTACTCCTTGCTTTCTTAATCCAATATTTTATTTGTGTTGGTTTATTTCTTCACATTTTTACACTGCCCTCCCTCAAGGTGGTGTACATGGCTCCTTCTCTCCTTTTGTCCTCACAACAATCCTGCGAGGTAGGTGAGGCTGAGTGATAGTTACGGACTGGCTCCCCCCCCCCCAGCTGAGCAGGGATTTGAACCTGGATCTTCCAGGTCTTAAGTCCAATTCCTGAACCACTACACCATCCTGGCTCAATAGAAGAATTCCATCTCCACCACCACTCAAACACCTTGACAATTTTAGTGCCTTATCAATGTGCCATGAGATGTAAAAGGTTGACAGACACTCAACTGAACTAGCAGGGGGAGCTGGTGATGAAGATTGGTGTAATGCAATGGTTCCCAACTTTTTTTGCACAGGGGCCCCCTTTTTAGGTACAATAGCCTGGTAGGACCCCCGTAAAACTTAGAGCTAGAAGTGATGTCATTAAGCAGGAAGTGATTGTTTTTAATCAATCACACTTTTTGAGAGTCGAAAGCACTCCACATCCTTTTTAGAATGTTCTGAATGCTTAGTACCTAAGTGGCTCTTGAGTTTTGAGTTCAGTGATTGATTCAGCACTGAGAACAGCATTGCACAGAACACATTGTGGCTTCTCTATGCCATTGCTGATCAAGGTGGTGAAGCCACCTAGCCAGTGATGTCATGCAGGGGGTACGCAGGGGTACGCAAGTACCGGTTTCTAGGATTATGATTGGCCCCGCCCATTCGCCCACCCACTCATTGACTCCGCCCCCTGCAACATTTGAATTACCTGCACGTTTGAGTTGCCTGCCTGTTCGGTCACTTTAACATGATGCCAGGCCTCCTTAACATGTTCTAGGGGTGCTGTGGAATACTGTTGCAACTGTTGGGTCAGTTTAAAATTGTCTGAGGCTTCAAAAAGGGCTTTTTTCATGTCACTTCCTGCCACAACATCACTTCCGGCTTATGATGTCACTTCCGGTGGGCGGGTCCCGACATGTGCCAATCAAAAGTGAGTACCTGTTCTTAAATCATTTAGATGACACCACTGCACCTAGCCACCTAAATATATGGATACCATAAGTATCCATATATTTAGATAGTCTTAGAAAGGATTTATGTTCCTCTTCCCCGTGTGCTGAGACTCACCTAGGCATGCACAGGGAAGGCGTGACATGCCTGCTCAGAAAGAGACCCGGAAGAGGCTTCATCACACACAATGCACACACCAAGGCGAGTCCATAGCAAGGCTAGTTTCCCTCGCAGCCATAATCATTGAGGAAGTAGCAATTTAATGGGGAAGCCACTTCCCCAGCTTCCAAGAAGGGGGTGCCCAGCTTTTTAAGATGGCTGCCCCAAGCTCTTCATGACCCTCTGAAAATCGGTTCTCAACCCCCCTGGGGGTCCTGATCCTGGGTTTGAGAACCACAGGTGTAATTGGACCATTGCTGGGGACCAGACCCATCGTGAGACCACCAGCCAAGAGCCAATGCTGCCATCTTGGCTCCTGTGTGACACAGGGTCTGATCAAGTTGGAAAAGGCATAACTTCTGTCTTGGCTGAGCCCTACGCCATATGATTTCAGTTCAACTGAAATATTCAGGTCACCGGAGAGCTTGTGATTTCAGACCACGGGATTGTCCTGAAATTGTCCTCATCTGAATTTCTTTCCAGATGTTTGAGGTCCAAACTACCTGATCTTATTTTCATCGGGGAGCAGAAGCATTAGAAACCCTCTATTGGGTTTCTGAATTATGAACACGGCGCTCTTTAAACATAATGTATTGCCGCTTTCAGTCTCTTGTTGTCTTTCACCTCGCTCTGCATTGTTGAAGGCCAGCTCAGTGCCAGGGCCAGCCTTTAGCCGACCAATGTCGTCACAATATCGGCCCTGCACTTTGGGGGACTCCACACTAGTGCAGTAAGCATATCACCTGTTGCTGCAGCCAGGATCTCTATAGGCAATAAGTCAATGGGGTGAGCACAGCAGCTTTACCTTGGGCCCTCCCACTTGCCCCTGCCTCCCATTGGTCCAAAATGGGCCTCCTGGAAGCAGTTGGTGGTGACATCATCATGTCACCACCAACTATTTCCAGGTGCCACCACAAATGCTTTTTTTTTGGTGAGTGGGGGGGCCCCATGGGGAGAGTGGGGGAGGCCCTATGGGAATGCCCCACATTGGGCCCTGCTGCTTTTGGAGCCAGTCCTGCTCAGTGCAGTTGAACATATGGTTGTCTCAAGATTGTGCATGTCCATGTGCATGTTCTTTTTACTCAGGAGTGCCTGTGTGCAAGTCTCTTGATTGCTCCTGGTTCCTTTTTTGCAGTGTTTTATGCAATGTGCATGTGCACCCTAATAAGCAGGCCTGAATGAATGGAAAACTGGTCTAATCTTGGTATTACTCAGCAAGATTCAGGAGTGAAATGTAGTGCAGGACAAGCCAGAGGAACAATTTTTGAGAAAATGAACAGGGCAAAACTACTCCTCTTGCCTGCGTTCGAGAGGTTTCAGCAAGAGAGGAAGTTGGGTGTCCATGCCTCAAAGGAAGTGAATATTTGTCCTAGACTTCCCAGTGCTGGGTCCCAAGCTTACCTGCTTTGTTAGCTTCCAGGTTGTCTGGGTGACTGTGGTAAGACTTCCCTCGGCCCCCTTCCAGCTGATCATGCTTTGCAAAGCAGCAACATCTTGCTCCACCACTGACCACTGTGAACATGACTGGCCCAGCCATGAGGCCACATGAGGCAGGCAACAGATTGGCTGGGGATGCTCACCTCCCTTCACCCAGTGCTGCTGCTGCTGCTGCTGCTGCTGCTCCTCCTCCTCCCATGCCCTGGTTTGGAAAAAAAGAGGAGGAGGCAGGACTCCTGAGAGCTGGCCTTGGGCAAGATGCTTAATTCCCATTTTCTAAATGTAAATGCATTGAAAGCGGATTAAAGCTGAAGTGGAAAAGCAGCCCTAAGATTCGGGTACCCAAATTTATTTTGTAACAAATGATGCTGCCCTCTCTGAAGAGCCCTGGTCCCACTAGATCTGTATGAGCCTAGAATATGCAAAACAGATAGCCAGGATAGTATAGTTGTTAAGGAATTGGACTTAGACCTGGAAGATAGAAGTTCGAATCCCCGCTCTGCCATGAAGCTTCCTGGGTGCCCTTGGGTGTTTGATCTCTCAGCCTCACCTAATTCATGGAGTTGTTGTGAGGGCCCACCTGGACCCTCCAAACCCAACTGCAGCTGAGCTCTGGTCAAGTCTGGAGGGTCTTCACAGAGGCTGCACACAACCCACTATGGCCTCTGCAGGCCTCAGAATGGCCATTGAGGTGGGGAAATGCAACTTCCACTGGAAGTGATGCCTTATAAGGCATAAAAACCTTTTCTATCCAATAGAACATAAGGGACGTGGTGGCCCAGTGGGTTAAACTGCTGAGTTATGAGCTTGTTGACTGGAAGATTGGCAGTTCAAGACCATGTGACGGAGTGAGCTCCCATCGCTTCTCCCAGCTCCTGCCAACCTAGTAGTTGGAAAGCACCTAAAAATGTGAGTAGATAAATAGGTACCACTTCAATGGGAAGGTAACGGCGTTCCGTGCACCTTGGCATATAGTCATGCCGGCCACATGACCACGGAAGCTTGTCCTCGGACAAACGCCAGCTCTTCGGCTTAGAAATGGAGATGAGCACTGCCCCCAACAGTCGGTCACGACGAGACCACTTTACCTTTTACCTATCCAATAGAACAGTGGTTCTCAAACCTTTTAGCACCTGAAAGGATTTATCTATACTAGTGGTTCTCAAACTTTTTAGCATCAGGATCCACTTTTTAGAATGACAATCTGTCCAGGAACCAATGGAAGTGACGTCATGGCCAGAAGTGCCATCATTATGATGCCAGAGCCTGCTGCTTTCCTGAGAATACAGGAATAAGAAGCATTATTTCTCAGCCATTTTCCAATAGCAAAGTGAATCAGAAAGGGGAAAAAAAGCATATTTACAACCTAGACACAAGCAGAACGACCACACAGCCCTCCCCCTTTCCAGCATCCCTTCTTCCCATATTTTCAATATGGCTGCCCTAGGTGCTTCGCAACCCACCTGAAATTGGCTTGCGACCCTCTGGTGGGTCTTGACCCACAGTTTGAAAACCACTGCAACTGGTCCAGCTCTAGCAGTGGCGGGGCCCAATGTGGGGCATTCCTGTGGGGGCCCCAACCCTCCCTGCAGGGCCCTCCTCTCACCAAGAAGAGCACTGTTCGTGCCACATGCAAAGCATGGCATGTGGAAGTAGTTGGTAGTGATATAACATCACCGCCAACTGCTTCCAGGTGGCCCATTTGGGGCTGTTCAGAGGCAGATGGGAGGGCCCAAGGTAAAGCTGCTCTGCTCGCCCCACTGCCTTACAGCCCATAGAGATCCCAGCTGCAGCCACAGGCAATCTGCTCACCCTGCTAGTGCGGGGGTCCCTGAAGCATGGGGCCCGATGTGACAATATTGGTCACATTGGCTTAAAGCCAGCCCTGCACTGGAATAGAATATCCACAGCGCAATGTATGTTATTGAATGCAAGCTCTCTGGAGGCCATGTTCAGTACATGGAGGGGGGGAACGATGACAGGCCTCACTTCCAGATTTAGAAACCACAAGTCAGCACTCACAACAAAGGTGCTTCAATGGCACATTGCAAAACATTCTAATTCCGATGATGGCCACAACCTTTCTAATTTGCAAATATTACTACCAGTGAAATCATCTAACCCAGGGATATTAGACAAAAGAGAGAGCTTCTGGATATACAGTATGTAGAGTTAAGACCCTCCCGTTCCATGGGCTCAGCCTTGAAGATCATTTTCCCAGTGGAGTGTTTCATTCTGTGACCTATGTCACTGCACGGAGAATTCCACCACTCTCAGCATTCTTGGAATTGTCATCTTGTCCTGCAGTGCTCATTTAAATCACAATGGTGCATTGCCAAGGAAGACAGAAGCTGAAAGTCTGACTTGAAAAAGTTTTAATGTGATCTTGAATTTGACGGTATCATTTTGGGGTCCAGAACAGTGCTGTTTGGTCATTTTGGAAAGGAAAACGTATAGTTATGTGCGTGCGTGCATGCGTGTAACTATCCATGCCATAACATTTTGCAAGAATGGAAAGATAGGTCTCTGCCCTGAGGAGCTTGCAGTTCAGATAACATAAGGGAGACAACAGAGGATAGGAAGAGAGATGGAGGCAAGGAAGAATAAGCAGTTGTCTGTTGCATAGACTTACTGTAATCTTATTTGTCTCTGTGAGCTAGTTGTGATAATATACATGGGAGGGTTTCTGCTGCAACTCACATTCTTACTGAAAAGCCCTAGAACTGCAGGTTGCTACCGTATACCTTGGTAATAACAGCACAAGAAAAGGAGATCAAAAAGGCTTTCCCCACACTCAAGTACAAAACAAAGTGTCCAAAACAATCCTGGCTACTAAATCCAGCTCTCATTTTTCTAAAGCATGTGAACAGACTTTCTTTCCCCAGCCATAACTGAATGGAGTAAATGGGTGACAACTGCAATTCGTGATGTGATTGTATTTTAACATTTGTTGTTAGCTGTTTCAGGAAATTCCTCAAACAAATGGGACTGAAAGGCAGAGTAGAAGTATTTGCAAGAAATTACTTCCAGAGGGGTAGCCATGTTAGGTTGCTGCAGCAAAATTAGAGCAGAGCCCTGTGGCACATGAAAGCTTCATCTACTTATTTCATTCGTATAAGGTTTTGGGGACCAGCCCATTAGACGAAGTCAAATCCTCAATGGAGTGGGGGGGGGGTGCACGCACGTGAACACACACACAAAGGTGTAGAGAGAAACATACATTAATGTATACATACATTTAATAAGTGGATTAATAACTAGAGGTATTTGAAAACTGTGTTGTTTACCTTACTCAGATGTAAGCTCATTGTGTTATAAGACTTGGGGTGTAAAGCTATCTTACTCACTGGAAAACAAACACCTCTATTAATAACTCAAATAAAATTAGACTTTTTGCAATTGCATGAGGAAAATCCTGATTGCAGAAGGAAGTTGGTGGTTATATTTTAATTGCTATGGCTGGCAAGGGAAAAGCACCAGTATTTATTTTAAAATGTGTGTCTGTCTTTCTACATAAGATGCACGGGCCTCAAAAACTGAGAGGTGTATGAGAATGGTGACTTGGATGGAAAATTAAAATTTGACTCACATACTGTAAACCCAGATTGCTACAGAAGCCCTTTACATTAGTATGCTGGGTATACATTGGGGCAAGCTGGATGCTCGGGCCTTACTTGGCCACCAAAAGGAGTATCAAAATGCTTCTGGTCCTTCCCCACCAGCTAAAATTCGATGCACACACAATCCACCAGTTTTGGATTGCTACAAAAGGCCTCTACACTGGCAACACCTGAATTTTCAGTAGCCCAACGCTTGGTCTCAGACGGTCTTTCTCTACTGCCTCTTGGTCTCAGAGTATATGCAGAGTGCATTTCCCAACATCAATTAGTAGCCAAGACCCACAACTATGCAGCAGGGCGACTAGGACTGGGAACTGTTCCCACAACCTTCAGCACCATTGAGATTTCGGCCTTTTCGGACCTCAGCCGCAGTTGCCTGCCTCGCCCCTCCTTTCAGAAGCCGCCTGACTCCGGAGCAGCAACCGAAGCGGCCTTTGGAGTCATTGCGGGAAGGAAGAGAGGAATGAAAGCTATATCCCAGGAAAGCAC
The DNA here is from genome assembly GCA_029204185.1 of Lerista edwardsae. NCBI lineage: Eukaryota > Metazoa > Chordata > Lepidosauria > Squamata > Scincidae > Lerista > Lerista edwardsae. The sequence goes on from JAJKFI010000116.1 coordinate 3,011,393, forward strand.
AGGATCGATCGGGGCGACTGTGATGAATTAGGGATAGTAATCGATGCGGATTGGAACGGCCACGCAGCACCTCCCCCGCCCCCCGAGCCCTCGCAGTCTGGATAATGGCGCGTTTAAATGCAATCAGGCAAATGGGAGCCGGACGGGGAGAGAAAGCGGGGAGGCCCTCGGTGTTGGGAGCCGAGCGCGGGCGGGCAGTACCTCGGGAAGCCAAACGAGGCCCGGCAGAGGGAGGCGGTCTCCAGCAGCGCAGGACCAGGACGTCGCTTGTGCATTCGCCTCTTCGCTCATTCAAAGTTCCTCATGATTTCCCTGCAAGCCTTTGTTCCTCTCCATCATGTTGCCCTTCTCTTTCCTGCCATTTTATTTTCCTTTTCTCTCTCTCTCTCCCCCCCCCACCTTTTTCTTTCTGGCTTTTCTTTCTATCACTTTCCCTTAATCGTCTGTCTGCTTGTTTTTTCCTTCCTTCCTTCCTTCTTTCCTTCCTTCCTTCCTCATCCTTGAAGCCGATTCTCCTTAGAGCCAAAGCCCTCTCTGCGTCTGCTCACGAGAAGCATTGCCTTCCCGAGAGCTGTTCTTAGGGGCCGATCCTATCCAACTTTTCCAGGGCCCAATGCACTGCAGCCCCAACGAAGGAAGTGGAGGGGTGACTGCCCCCCACCACCACTGCAGGATGCCCCATTCGCAGGGCTTCACTGAAAGTTGGATAGGATTGGGCCCTTCTTTGATAATTAACCGTCCAGATAATTATATTAACAGTTCAGTAATCAACGGCATGCCCAAAACAAAAGCTCTTGTTCAATCCACACACGGTCCATTTACTCCAAAGGAGTCCTGTTGAAGACAATAGCGGTAGAAGAAACGAACTCGGAGGGAATTACAACTCCTATTTTAGTCGACGTTTTAAGAACATCGTGACAGTATTTTAAAACAGTCCTCCCCCCCCCCTTTGAACCGCCAATGAGATCTTTTAAATAGATCATATTTCCCTTAGGGAGCACGCAAACCCTTGTCTGTTCCACTATTGTCTTATAATCGGGGGTGGAATAATTTTTTTAAACACAGTAGACTATGAGAATGGTTTCTTTTCCCTATTATTATTATTATTATTATTATTATTATTATTATTATTATTATTAAAAGATCTTGACAAACAGCAAAACCTCTCGCCTAAACGAGCTAGCAAACACTGCCACAAATTCCAAGCATCGTTTCAGCAGGACTGTGTTGCAGTCATCGAACTGCTTCAGGGCCCGATCCGAGCCAACGTGCCGGCGCCGAGGCAGCCGCACTGCAGTCCCGAGGCAAGGGAGCAAAGCAAACGTTCACGTACCTTGAGGGAGCCTCCGTGACTGCCCTCCCCCCCCCCCAACCACCACAGGTGCGCTGCATTAGTGTTATATTTTTTTAAAAGCCCAGGGGCTGAGATCTTGGGGTGGAAACGGGCGGGGGAGAAGGGCGCATTTCAGCCCGGACTAACAAACGGGAGAATTGAAATCCGTGGCGCTTGCTTCCAAGTTCTAGGATGGGAGAGCCAATGACCAAGAGCGATCACAACACATGCTGATGGGCCGCTCTGGACATAAAATCCGGAGATATACATTTCCCTATCGTAGTGCCCATAAATGTCAACATGTCTCAATTCTCCCTCATTTGGCTGGCTACAAACATATGGGATGCTGCTGGCTCCTGTATAAAATACTTTATCGTTGATAAAACAGGAATTATGTCCAGCCGTCCAGTCTCCACCCCTCATGCGTCTCTACATTGACCTCGTTGACTCTGTGTCCGTTTTCCCAAGACTGTCTTTCTCGCCATTAGTCTTTCTGTCCTTTCCTTTTCATCCCAACCTCGTCCGTTCATCCTTCCTATTGACCGCAACTCTATCGCTCTCGCTCCCAGGTGTTCACACGTTCCTAGCTGAGTCATCAAGTGCACATACGTGCACATGTGAACAGTCCCGGGACGCAAAGAGATGGTCTTCCTCTTGCTTGCCAACAGGCCTGTTAGGAGACAGACAGATAGATTTCTTGGTTAATAAAATCTATCTAATTTCGTTGCGTGCGACACTTCTTTGGATGCGAATCTTGCCCTGCCTAGATTATTACTGACGTTGTTGCCTCCGTGATCGTGATGATGTGCTTGTTATTATTGAATTTAGAGTCTTCATAAACCATCACATACAGACAGTAATAATCCTTGCATATGCCGGTCCTGTAAGGGAAGTTACAATCCAATCCTAGGCCTGTCTACTCAGAGGTAAGTCACATTATAGTCAATGAGGCTTGCTTCCAGGTAAGTGTGCATAGAATTGCAGCCTTAGTATAAGAGGAGGGAAGGAATAACTTTCTCTCTAAAATCATTGCATTTGTGCAAGGATAGACTGCAGTCTTGGAGGCTCTGGAAGTCTCCATTCATTGAAGCACCCATCACGTACTGAACTGTATCTACCCACCGCCCATTTGCGGAATCTCACAGTCTTCTTAACCATAATTATCAACAAGCGAATTTCCTTTTAGCACTCGTAGGAATGGCGTCGTTTTAAGTCCACCCGAGAGAGTACATGGGAAGGATAATGAGAATGAGAGCGGTCTCTGGGTCTGGCCGCTGCATCCCTTTTCTGCTGCTTCTCTCCAGGCGCGTATTCAGGACTTTCCTGATTTTCAAAAAACAAACAGGCCAAAACCCAGAACCCCCAATTTATGCATTCAGAAGGATTCGTGGATATCAGCCGTACTTGTTTCCCTTAACGATGCCTAGTATTTGTGTGCGGGACGGGCTGTGTGGGGAAGATTGCTGGACAGGTTTGGTCAATTCAGATGATTGGAGATCGCGGAAAAAATATCTGCAGCCGGAGAAAACAAGGGAAATCTCGTGTCTGACGTAGGAGAGAGAGAGAGAGACCATCCCTCGAGACACCGAGTCTCTCTTGGCACTACTATAAAGGAGGGAGGATGATCCAGAAAGGGGTTTGGGCAGTCCTCCACATTTCCCAGGATTTCCAATATGCTAGCTTTGAACCCATGTTGGCTTAGTTTTCATCCATCCTGCCAAAAATGCCCGATTAAAAATAAATCTGGCTTTCATCATCATCATCATCATCATCATCATCATCATCATCATCATCATCAATAAACACTAACTTTCAGCCTGCAATCCCATCTACACTTGGGCTACAATCCTAACCACATTTACCTGGGAGTAAGCCCAATTGACTATTATGGGATTAATCTCTGAGTAGACATGCATATAATTGGGCTCCCAGTTAAGTAAGTACCTCTGTTTACAAAACAAAACAAAAGGCATACATTTTTGCCCCAGCGTTGTTGAATGTTACCTGGTTTATTTTCACCCGTGCACTTTTAGTCAATACAAGGCCCAAAAAGATTTTTAAAATGATCGGGAGAAAGGCAGACAGAAAGAAAGAAGATAGAATCTCAATCGATTTAACCTAATTTATTTTCAGAATCCACAACTGTGCCTGCCTACCAATCTATTCCGGGGCTCAAAATATCGTTTCTGTTTCATTTTGGTTAGACAGAAATGAGGAAGTTTGATCGTCAAATGATTTCTTTCCCTCTTCGTTAATATCAGGATAGAATCTATTTAGGGCAGAATCTAGCCGACCTTCGGCGCTTTTCTGTCCCACCGTTTTCGACAAAAAAAACAGTGGGGCTTAACTTCTGCTGAATGGGACTCTCTTATTTTCTCTTAGGCCGCCCAACTAAAAGTTGATTTAAAAGATTCCCGTGCAAATCTTCCAGGACTCCTTCAGGCCTGGCAGTTGTAGTCAACCCAAAGCCCAGCCTCGAAGCATTGTCTAGTACGGATGGATGGCCGCGCTGCTCCGGGGCAGGTGCAGAGTGCCTTTCCAACACTCCCGCCGAACTACACTGATCTCAAACTGCCTAGCTGTTGTTGTTGTTGTTGTTTTTTTTTGGGGGGGGGGACTTCTAAAAGACAGTAGCAGTTTCCAAACGCAGGAGACCTGTAATGTGTATTTTTTTTAAAAAAAAAAAAATTCTCTTAGAAATGGATGCAAGTCTTGAAATCTGAGTCGAGTCCATATGAAGAAGCTCAAGATCGTCCAGTTGTGATCATTTGATTTTCCCCGCTACGCCCTACCTTCTCTTTTGTTCGGCGCCTTCTCTCTCGTTCCCCCTACCACCATTTAAATTATTATTTATTTGGTGGAATCGGAAATAAAACACGGACGGCTCAATTAGAGTGAACAACGGGGGTACTTAAAGAGCCAATTGTGGCGAGTGTTTAAATCTTTATTTACCAGAACCTTGTAAAGGCAGAGGGGACCATTTGCATGCTATTAACTGCTTTTCAATAGGGCATTGACTGGAACTAAAGGACGCCACTCGCCCTCCCTAATTAAACACCAACGGAATTACTCTAAATACATATGAATACCGCTTGGCCCCCATAAATAATTCTCCCAGACACCTTGGGAAGAGAGAAGCGGGAAGAGGATGGGGGGGGCAGCCCGTGTAGTATCTCTCGGGTGTCCCCGAGAGGATGTATCAGGGCGATAGGAGCGTTTCCCATACACAGACACACATATAGACAGAGAGACGCGTGAAACTGACTCAGGAAAAGTCTTCCACCCTTGTGATACATCTCTAGCCTTTCTTCCTTTCTACAGCCCCAGTCACTTACCCTCTACTTGGGCCCACTCAGCCACGGTCCCTCCGATGCTGCCCACATCCTGTAATTTCACGAAGACCACATCCTCCAGTCCAACCTATAGGCTGGGCAGTGCAGTGCAGTGCAGTGATCGGCATTTTAAAATGCTCTCATAACTTTCTTTGCAAATACAGTGTGCGCGCAAGTGCGGCTGTGTGTGTACACACGTACATGAGTGTACAAGGGGCATGTGAACTCTGTGCTAGAATAAGGGGTTTTTGATGTTATTACCAGTTATGACAAGTTATACTACGAGTTATTGCAAGTAACAATGTGTAAATACCATGTAACATTTATAATGTATAACAACTGTAAAAACAATGGCTAACGTGTATAATATGATGGTGATTTTAAAAAATGGCTGTTTTTATGGCCACAGCAGTTCACATAGCAACAAAAATACAAGGTAAGCAAATTCTCTCTCTCTCTCTCTCTCTCTCTCTCTCTCTCTCTCTCTCATATTCTGTGTGTGTGTGTGTGGGGGGGGGTATTGGAATAAATCCACTGTATAGGAATTATGCCAAAATAAAACTCATCTATCTCCCCTTTTTTCTGATAATAGTACTCAGGACCTCTACACTCCTTCCCACTTACATACATAGAGTTTAATGCTGCTTATTCCCTCCCTGTATGAGGTCCTTCCAGGTTTTATTTAATTCATGCATATTTCTCACTCTGTGGTCCCTCATCCCCAGGAACAGGAAGTAGGTTCCATTTTGCTCTTAGGGCATCTCCCTCCTGCTCAATCCCTTGCAAATAGAAATCAAACGGCGGGAGGGGAGCCTGTTTACATGTCCCATTTTTCCTATCACAGAGACTTTCAGGGGGAGTTCAAGTGGTGGGGTGTAGTCTGTCATATGTGAAGCCAGAGGTACCAACTCCTTCTACTGAATTTTTTGCAAAGGATTTTCAACGGCTGGGGAAAGCCTCCTCAATGTGTCTATCTATTGTGTCTCGACACCAGCCTTGCTGAAAGATGCCAACTGGATCTGTGCCATTGGCCTCCGAGATGGGAAGATGGCCCGAGCCCAATTGTAATTAGAAAGGAGTAAACGACTTTTGGATGTGCCAATCCCTTGGACTTCATGATGACCCAACGGGCTCCTATCCAAGACCTGGCTGCCGAAATCGGTTGACACAGGAGACGTTGCACAAGTGCGAAGTCATCGCTCAGGAGAACACCTGCTTTGCATTCCGAAGGTCCCAGATTCAAATCTCCAGAACTATGAAGGATCACTCTCCCGATGAAACCCTGGAAATCCCCTGCCAGGGGGATCTGGGCTGGATGACTGCATGATACTAGGCTGCATGATCCAATTAGCTGATACCCAAAAGCCATAGCTCAATCGAAGTACAGACAGACAAAAGGTGCCAGGGCCAACTCCTGGCATCTCTAGGTAGAGAAAGACCCCTCTCTGAAACCCTGCAGCATTTAATTGAGCAGAGATGATGCTGAACTAGATAATCAAAGATCTGACTCAGTAGGCAGCTGCTTCCTATAGAAATCCAATGGATTCCTTTTAATCTGAAGTTATGGAATTAACCTCCAAACCAATGTGTGCTTGATGTTAGAGCCTTGCAATCTCCCACTGATCAGCCTAACCACAGAGGAGGATGCTAATTGCATCTCTGTCTGAGTTACTGCTTTGCTGGCCTCCTTCCAACCAGCCTACCCTGATAGTAGGAAAATCTTCTTTTCCCTACATTGAGCAGTATTGGATCCCACCCTTAAGAGATGCAGTAGAGTTAAGAGAACGCTACTTCCATCTCTGTGTGAGACACTGTTCTGACTTCCTTCCAAACAGCCTGCACTGGAGAAACTGATTCTGTTGCATCTTTGTATTTGGGTATGACTCAGACTGCAATCCTATATGCATTTACTTGAGAGTAGATCCCATGGAACTGAATGGGACTTACATCTGAGTAGACATAGGATTGCCCTGTTAGTCATTCCATTATTTCCAATATAGAGATGCAATACCCTAACCAGTCCTCAGAGGAGCCTACTTCTTGCATCTCTTCAGGAGACACTGGGTTATTTTTTTTTAATCTTCCACATTTATAATTATAATTTATGTTTGGCACCAGACATCAAGCACAATAAGATTCAACAAGAGTAAACAATACGGATATTTAACCTATTCTGCCGAGTGCTTAAATCTTGGTTTACCAGAATAAATTGGACTCCTTCCAATCAGGACTCATGCCTGGATCTCTGATTCATGCAGAGATACAAGATGTGACTTCCTCTGAGAATGGGAATTTTCCTCTAAAAATATACACCTTTCCAAATGTAAGCATGCTATTGGACCTCTATTTTTCAGATTAAATGCCAGCATAATACACCCACTCACCCCACTTTTCAGACACATTGGCTGTAGAGAAGTCACTGTTACAGACTCCTGGGAGTCTGGGGGCAACACAGCTGTCTCCACACTAGGTGTAAGAAGATACTACTGGTGTAAGAAAAAAGCTAGACTGGGTCCTGTGCATCCACTTTTGCCTACCAGCAGATACTATACATCTTTCTGTCACTGGAAAGAAGGTACACAAATTCTATCATTCTAGTTTCTCTATTTTTTCAATATTTAAGAGAGATAATAGGGAAAGGGAGAGATTGTTGCTATATATATTTTCAATCTACAATGGCAGATTTATTAAGAACAAAAGACAAGGTCCATATCAAAAGGTCCATCTGTTCCAGCATCTTCTTTTCCACAGTGGCCCACCAGAGACCCCTGGGAAGCTTACAAGCAAGGCAAGAATTGATTTTTGATTATTGTCCCCCAATATCCTGTACTCAAAGATAAACTGCGTCGAAAGCATGTAAAAATGCGAGTAGATAAATAGGTACCACTTTGATTTGAATGTAAAGGCGTATAGTCATGCTGTCCACATGACCAGGGACAAACGCCAGCTCTTTGGCTTAGAAACAGAGATGAGCACCGCCCCCTACAGACTAGACCATTCAGTTGTGGGGAAACCTTTACCATTATACATCAAGCCTGACCACTACCAAAATATCTCCCTTCCTCTGTCTTATCTCAAAACCACTGGCAGGCATCACCCCATCTTGTGGCGGAAGGTTCCATGGGCTAAATTCCCCTGGTGTCTTCTTGGAGGAAAATAGGAGAGAGGAGTGGGGAGCAGGAAGGCTGTGTTTGTTTACATGGACATACTTGCATATGTGCACTGCATGCCACTGCTACCTGGTTGTATTTGAGGAATATCAGCTTGCTTGTCAACATATTCATCAGGAATCAAGAGATGGCTATACATGTGTGAACCCAGTCAGAAGTTAAGGAGCACACTAAATATATATTTGCCTCCCCCCCCCCACAACCACCCAACTCTGGGCCAAACATTGAACATGGAGGAAGGGATGCATTTCTGATTCCCCAACCCTATCGCACAACCTTGGATCTGTCCTTGGAAGGAAAAAGAAGAGAAGCAGCGCATTTGAGAAATATGAGAGGGGGACGGACTGGAGCCTGCTTCAGCTTGCCTATTGCTCTTTAAGTGACCCAATGATGCCCTGTCTCCCTTTGCTAACATGGCCCTTATTTGGTAAGAATCAGAGAGCACCCGTGCACAAACATATTTAAAAATATGCACACACATACTGCCAGCTGTCTTATATATTCCTCAAACTGCCTCCTAGTGTAGCAATGCACAGCATTCAAAGCCTTGTTATTCCATAGTCATCTGTTATTCTCACAAATGCGCGCCTGCACCTGCATGGAGCAATGAGGATCTGGACCCCCTCTCTCCCACCCACCCACGTTTCACCCATAAATCTGCATTGAAACGGTGAGGATCCCAGCGTTAACCAACCCTGATTGCACCGATGACAAGGTAATTAAAGAAAGGATACTGAAAGGTAATTGATCCGTTTAAGTGATTGTTGAAGATGGATAGATAGACAGAGACTATTAAAATCAGATTAAAGGCCTGCCGTCCTAAACTCGCTTACCAACTACCAAGGAACCAATTCTGCTGAACACACTGGAATTTACTTCCAAGTAAGCATGCATGGGAACAAACGGTGGGAGTTTGAGTGGTTAGTTTTATGGACACCCCCCCCCCACACACACATTTTCCATTTGTTTCTGTTTGTCCTCAGCTTGTTCTACACAAAAGTGTAGGACTTGGGCAGCCCATTCATTTCAATGGGAAGTATGTCTGCAGGTGTTTAACTTTGCCATTGAAACTGATGGGACTTTGGCTTGTGGTGACCTGGTGTAGCTTTGTATAGTTTTCATTGTGAATTGTCTTGAGTATTGATTTTTTTTTTTCTTCCTGTGGAAAGGTGACAAACACATACTACTAAGGCTAATATTTATATTAATGTAACAATAGTTTATGTAGCCTTGAACTGAGTAAGGATTTTCACATGAATTATCATAAGAACATAAGAAGAGCCCCGCTGGATCAGGCCAAAGGCCCATCTAGTCCAGCTTCCTGTATTTCACAGTGGCCCACCAGGTGCCCCAGGGAGGCATGAGACAACAAGATGCTTTCATTCTGTTGCCACTCCCTTGCACCCGATACTCTGAAGTAGCCTACTACTAATGTAAGGAGGTTGCACAATCCATCATTGCCTATAGCCCATGATGGACTTTTCTTCCAGAAATCCATCCAATCCCCACTTGAAGGCATCTAGACCAGATGCCATCACCACCTCCTGTGGCAAAGAGTTCCACAGATTAACTGGATCATTATCACTATTGTGGTGGCACAGCCCACCAGATGTTTGGATTGGAATTTTGGGGTATTCAATTGTTCAACCTCAACTCAAGGGTTTAAGAACTGGTATTGCTCTATACAGATGAGATTTTGCTGTATAATGTAGTTCCTAGTAGTGTGGCTCACTGCAATTATTCAATTGTTATCTGGTCCATGCTTTTACTACTACTACTACTACTACTACTACTACTACTACTACTACTACTACATTCTAAACCTACCTAAAGGCTATGAGGTTTAGAATGTTGTAACAATATCACAATAATAGTAATAAACATCTGTGATGAAGATTCAAGCTGAGGTCCATAGGAATCATTGCTATCTTATTGTTCAATGTATGCATTATGATATGGAGGCAATAGACTTGAGCTACAATTCTGCCTAGAATTCCCTTGTCGTGATTATGGGGGCAACGTGGCTGCTTGGCAGCAGCTTAGCAACGGAAGCAGAAGACCTTGCCCCGAGGAGACTGCAGTCTTCACTGAGACCGGAGAGAATTGAGACAGTGGCAAGACTACCGAGGAATGAGAAGCAGCAGCGTATCGTTCTAATGAAGCCGTGTGGTTGTCCGCACGGTTCTAATGGGGCTAGGGAAATCGATGTGTACACCTTGATATAGCCACACGGGACCAGAGAGAAGGGAGGGAGGGAGAGTGTTGGTGTAAAGGGCGATAAACGCATAGAGAGAAAGAGAGAATGATAGAAGGAATCGTTGCAATCGGTGGTATTAAGGAAAGAGTGGGAGAGGAAGAGTGCAAAGTGCAGGTTAAAGGAGGCAGAGAGAGCGAGAGCGAGACTAGATAAAGTCTGAATGAATTAGAACGGAAAAGATTAAATGAACGAAAAGACGAGACAAAGAGAACTGGAGAAAGACAAACGACAGTCTCTCGATAAGTCTTTTTCAGAAGCATTTTTACATCCCAAGAAGGCAGGCTGCACATCCCACCCACACCACGACCCGCGCTGACTGCCGGCACAGATCGCACCACTACGGAGCCAGGTGGTCGGTCTAAACTCAAGATCCTACACGGATGCCGCCGTCTTCTCGACACGTGTTTTAGAGATCATCCGCGCGTGCATCGGACACTGCGTGGCACTCCTGCAGGGTCTACAGGCGTCAGATGCTAATACGAATGACAATACTAAAAGACAGCAGGAGTGCCATATTAACGTGTACCTGATTAAAGGGTGTGAGGTTTCGAATGTTGTAACAATATCACAATAATAGTAATAAACATCTGTGATGAAGATTCAAGCTGAGGTTCATAGGAACCATTGCTATCATTATTCAATGTATGCATTTATGCAGCTTACCATATACCCTGTTTGTGATCTTTTCAACATGTGCAATGTGTATTTTTGCCATTATTTTTGTGTTATGGATGGTGACCTTTTCTATAACACGATTATTGTCCTTTTAGCAGGTTCGACGTGGGCTGAAGGTTTCGGGCTTTCTTGGCATGGCATCTGAGATGAAGGGTATCGGTGTGTGGAGCAAATGTATCTCCTTCTCATTTCGGAGTGAACCAAAGAAACTGTCTGGTAGACCAAGGAAGTGTCTTTCCATCCACCAGGTAGAATTGAGTTGTGGAACTCACTGCCTCATGATGTGGCTAGTCTCCCAGGAAATTGGGGTGGAGTGGAATGTGGGAAAACCAGGGAGAAAAGAGGTTTAACAAGCCAGACACTTGTTAGGTAATTAAAGGCAAAAAACCTCCACGTTGAAAGGCAGTCTATCTTTGAATGTGAAATGCTGGGATCAAACAATAGACCAGGGATGTGGCCTTCACCATGCGTTGGAAACGGAAGATTGGACTTTGCTCTCATTCGGCAGTTCATCTATTTTTCCTGAGCAGATAACAGGAATTAAATTTCTCTTCCCCAGTTACCCAGGTGCCAGATAAACTGGTATTTCAAAACAAAGCCGGATTTTGAGTCTGAACAAACTCTGTGTTCGTTCACTCTAACCTGTAAATTTCCTTCCAGGATTATTTTTTCATCCACAAAGTTAAATTTATTCGGATAGTTTCCTAATTTCGCCCATTCAAACATTGGCAATTTAGTGAGATTTTAATTCGGATTCATCCCTCCTCATTCGAATGAAACAAGACAGGTCTTTTTGCCTCTCTACCAGCTTCTTATCAGGGCAGGGAATTTATACTGGCTTATTGAGAAGACGACGTTCACCGGGCCTGATTGTCGTCCCACATGTAAAGCGTTGCCTTGGTTATAGATAATTGATCAGCGCCGCCATTTGTAAAATGAAGGAGCTATAATATTGATCCGCCAGGAAGTGAGAGGAAAGGGAGGCGGGGGGAGAGGTCAGCGAGATCAGCTGATTTTGACCTATTCGGCCAACGAAGGGGGGGGCGAAGCGGGGAAGTGTGTGTTTTGTGCGTGCCAGTGTAAAATGAAATTGGTTCAAGCTTGATTCTGTCTGAAAAGAAAGAAAGAATGAAAGAAAGAAAGACTCACTCACTCATTCACTGGCACAAGAAAGGGGAATGGCCACCAGGTTAAATGGCATGATACAAATACACGGAGGCCGAGAGTGCTAATTGAACCTCTACGTTCAGCTGCAGTATACCTCAGAGCTTTGACCAAACAACAGAAGGCGGCCATCACCTCCACGCCGTACTTCTGGGCTTTCAAGAATCTTCCCCATTGGGTCGCTGTTGGAAGACTGGAAGATGGTCCAATCCACCAGGGCTTTAAAAAAGATTATTTCATATGGAAATTCCTCCCTGAAGTGGCGAAAAATCCCGCAGGAAAGCAGAACTCAAGAGGACCCATGGGATGGATGGGGGGGGGGGAATGGGGGAAGATGTAACTTGCCTCGAGTGTTTCCAATGAATCCCGCGTGTCAAGATCTGTTTAAAGACCATGTTTTCACACACACACACACACACACACACACACACACACACACACACACAC
>JAJKFI010000116.1:3023780-3066703 GCA_029204185.1 Lerista edwardsae
CACACACACACACACACACACACACACACACACACACACACACACACACACACACACAAATGCGTCAATTCACAGTGTTCACTTATATTCTTCCATACAACTCCACATCAATATCAAAACCTCCATTTAAAAAAATATACATATTCTCAAGTACGGTTAGCATCTCCTTTTGTTTGAAATGCCCTCTGAAAGATCCCCCCCCATCTGCTGCCCGACTAATCCTTCTAGACTAATCGACTAATCAGTTGTAAAGAAGACACTTGGCTACCTGAACTGCAGTGTCCTCTCTCTCTCTCTCTCTCTCTCTCTCTCTCTCACACACACACACACACACACACACGCACACACGCACACACACACACACACACACCCCTCAATGAAACTGATTTAAATTCCAGACGGGAAGACCCAGATGCTGCAGGTTCGTAGGACTGGGGTCGTTCTCCTTGTTGCTTTATTTATTAATCGGACTAATGAACGGATTAATCCGTTTAAAAGTGGGACAGTTAACCTTTAATGAGCTGGTACCCTACAGACAGAGAGACATCTATCTATACCTATACAAAAAGGGAGAGATGGGGAAGGAGGGAAAAATGCACAGATTGAGCGGGAGAGGGAGAAAAGGTGAAAGGGGATAGAGAGAGCAAGCGCGCACGCACACACACATGCACTCTACAGGAGCATACATAAACATTATGACTATACTGTATAGGCATAGTAGCTACAGCTACGGCTAGTCGATACCTACAGAATCACACATTCATTCCTTGCCACGGTTCTCTCTCACTTCTCTCTTTCTTTTGTCGTCTCCCACTGTTACGTTAGACTGTAAACTCCTCGGGGCAGGACCTCAAATTTTGTTTGTTTGGGTAATATGACATTCTGTAAAGGACCACATACATACATACATACATACATACATACATACATACATACATACATACATACATACATACATAAGCCGGCAACATGGATGGATCTGTATGTGCGCCTTACCAACCTAAGCAGTGAGAAGACCAGGTCATACCGGGTCACCCTTTAGTCACCAGTCTGCTTTTGTGAGTTCCCAACTCTGTGTTTACAGGAGTCTTTGGGACCCACGGGGGAGAGAGAGAGGGGGGGGGAGAGAGAGAGAGAGAGAGAGAGAGAGAGAGAGAGAGAGAAAGCCTGGGGGCAGGGCCTCTGTTCATTCCTTTAGCTCAGTACCGAGCACTTTAAGTATTATATTAATCATTCTGATAGTAATAAATACTCATACTAAAATACTCGTACTACAGTAATAAAAAAATTATATAGCACATAAATCCGAAGGGGAAAGAGAAAGAGAGTGAGAAGGTGGAAGAAATCTAATAATAATCGATCAGAGAGAACTGGGCGCGCGGGCCTGTGTGTATGTATCTCTCCATCTGCTATATATCTGGAACTCCAGCGCCTGATTTATTTACACGGGATGATGAACACCTGCACGTGTGGACGGACTGCCTTGAACGGCAATTTTGGAGGTGACAGGAAAGTTATGTGGACGGTGCTCTGTCTGTAGCTTCCTATCCACACCAGCAAGCTCTGATGAACTGTGCCGGCCTGAACAAGCCCACCACACACGCGCTGACATGCAAACACACCTGTCTCTCCGTCCCGTTTCCTTTCTCCGAGTCCTCCCGCCCCCCCCCCCGTCCTTCTCTGGGTTTCTCTGGCTGCCCTGTCCCCAAGTTTCGTCGTCTCCAATCCGGGGCAGGGGGCGTGCATCCTACCAAAACGTGTGAATCCACGAAGTGCCGGCGCAAAGGCTCCGCGGCAGACCCCCGCCCCTCAGACACAGCCACGCTGAGCACCCCCGCCTCGGCCACCTCCACACGACCCGTGCGCCCCTCTTCCCTGCCTCCTGCGCCGTTCCCCGGAGCCTACCTGCCAGCCTGAGCGCAGACATCCGCTGGAATTCGGGCTCCTGGAGCCATTTCCACATCCTGCGGAAGGTCTCCCGTCCGGACTTGAGTTTACTCCAGGGCTTGGGGTTCCGCAGCAGGTCGGAGAGGGTGCCCTGGGAGCGGCACAAGATCCGCTGCGCGAAGATGGCCTGCGGGATGCTGTAGCGCTTCAGCTCGGCGGTGATGCGCTGCGCCACTTCCTTGGTGTTGATCTCCTCCACCTGTCCCGAGGCTCCGGCCTGCGAGCTGGAAGCTGAGGCTTGCCTCTCCCGCTCGCCCAACAGGGAGCCGTTGGCTTGCCCGTGGGGGTGTCCGTGGGGGTGCATGCCGTTGAGGGGGGGGCATCATGCCCGACCCCGGGGCGCCCAGCCCACGGGCCAGGTGCTCCTCGCTCCTGGAGAGCATGTGGGTCTCGAAGCCGTTGGGGGACAGGAGCTTGTCGCCGGCGAGGTGCCCCCCCGGGCCCGTAGGGGGCCAGGGACTGCTGGCTGTTGTGCAGAGAGCTGAGGCCGTTGGAGAGGGGCGAGAGGGGCTGCCCCATGGACGACATGTCTTTGGGGTAGTGGCCGTAGAGGTTGCCCATGGAGGCGGCCAGGCTGCGATCTTCTCGCATGAGGGTGAAGCTGCCGCTGACGTTCCCGGACAGGCGCTGGTGCGGGTGGTGGTGGTGGTGGTGGTGGTGATGGTGGTGCGGGTGGTGGAACTTCTCCGAGACGGTGGAGATGGGCGGCAGGTGCTGGAGCGGGGTCAGCGTGGTGTAGGTGCTCATCCCGGACGGGGACTCGCAAGCCATGCTCATGGCTGGGTGCAGAGGGGCGCCCAAGGTGTGCTCCGGCCGGTAGTCGCCCGCCCCGTCGAGGATGGAAGCCATGCTGGAGACCATCGCCGGCCGGCCGTGCGTGGAGACCAAGTTGCGGTGCGCCGGCGGAGGAGGAGGGGGCGGCGGCGGCTGCCGGGCGTGTGCCCCGGCGGGGCTCAGCAGCTCGCCGGCCTGGTGGAGGTTGCCCAGTCCGTCGAGGCTCAGCTCCATCGCTCGCTCGCTCACCCCCTGCCAGGCGATCTCCCCCCACCCTCCTCCTCCTCCTCCTCCTGGATCTCCGCCTCCCCCCTCCTCCTCCTCCTTCCTCCTCCTCCTCCTCCTCCTTCCCCCGCCGCCTTAATCCAGATCGCCAGCCATCTCAAGAGATCGCCATGCGATCTCTCGACGCGCGCAGCAGCGGCAGCAGGGCGCACCAGCCACCCCGGCGAGTCGCCTCTTGCCCGGGCTTGCGGGGACGGGCGCGCTCGCCTTGTCAGCCGCTCGGCTCGCTCCCTGACCCTCTCTCCTCCTCCTCCGACGTTCACCGTGGCTGCAAATCGCGGCGCTGCCTCTCAGCTCTGCCTCCCTCTTGCCCTGACGTCACGGCTCCCAGCGCTGGCTTGTCCTCCCCCCTCCACCCCCACCTTCCCCCCCCCAACCACCCCCACCACATCAGCCAGGAGCAGCCTGGGCAACGTGGTCGCAGCAGCCGCCTCGGCCGGCGCCCACCTGCCGGCCCGCGCGGGGATTCGGTGCGCGGGTGTCTTTGCTGACACCCAGAAGCGGCGACGAGGCTCCCTCCTCCCGGCTCCTGCTGCACACACAACGCGGGGAAGGCCGAAGGGAGCCCTGGAAGGAGGGGGAGGGAGGGGGCGGGAAGGGCCAGCAGCAGCAGCAGCAGCAGCGGGGGGGGGGGGCGGCGGCAAGGGGAAACAGCGATATAAAATCAATTGTGGCTGGAGGTTGAGCGAAAGAGTCTGGCGGAGGGAGCGGGGGGCGGGGGGGGTCTGTTGGAGCAAGCGAGGCGGAGGGCACGCGAAGGAGGGAATACAGACCGGGAAGAAATGACAAAAGGGAGAGGACAAGGGAAGGAAGGGGGGGCGGAGAGAGGGCTGTATCTCGGACCAGGTAGACTGCACTGACGTTGGCGCCCAGATCCCTGCTGGTCCGCGCTCTCTCTTGCCCCCCCCCCCCCGCCCGGACAGCCTCGGACTGTATCACCAGGCAATGCATCACGACACTCCATCGCGTCTAATCTCTCCCTCCATCTATCACGGGCGTTTCTGCTTTATTGGTCTATCCATCCAGGCAAGGGAAGGGGGGGGCAGTGCGTGTTCATGTCCACACTGGACGCTAAGCACCCCCTCACTGCGCGCCCGCGCGCGCAAGGCACACGCACACACCCCTGGGTCTTTCTTTGTGGGGATCGCCCCCTCCCACCCCGTCTCTAATCCAACACTGACTTATCTTCCTTGGCCCCCACTCTCTCCCCATCCCGGCTTTGGAACTAGCCTAGGGGGCGCAAAAAGAGATGGCTCCCGCTCCACCACAGCTCCCCCTCCCACCATAATCGATCTCCGAACTCGCACGGCTGGAGGAGGGGAGCTAACCATTTTCCTATGGACTGCAGATGCTGTATATAGAAAACTTATAGGAGAAACTGATAGGAAAGATTTCTTGAGCGGAGCTGAATTCGGTAGTTCCCTCCCTTGTTGACCCAAGAGATCTGGAGCTTCATTTCTGCCTGAGCTTCAGAGATCTCTGCCCATGCTCAGAGGCAATCTAATTTCTAGCAGGGGGGGGGGAAACATTCACCCTATGACATTTCTGTATGTATATTTCTACACCCCTGGGCAATTTATTTTTACTTGAGAGATCATCTTCCCCTTTATTTTTAAGCATAAGTAAATCAATGACAGTTGAGCAATTCATGAAGACTTCCAAGTGTAAACTGTAAGACATTTGATGGATCTCATCAGTCGGATTTCAAGCATCTTGAATGTAAGCAAGCCAAGGCTTGGCCTCACATGCTCTGCAGTTCCTACTCAAGCTCTTACCCAAGATCTGAAATATTTTAGCTTTCAGAAAAAAATAATCTCACACATCTCTTGTCCTGTTTACATATGGGAATATATTATTTCTCCCACCTTTCTCCCATAGTGAAATTTGAGACAGGACCTCTGTGTGCATTTGTGTGTGTGCGCGCGCGCGTGCATGCATGCATGCATGCGCAGGGGTGTGTGTGTGTGTGTGTGTGTGTGTGTGTGTGTGTGTGTGTGTGTGGACACATGCAGAAATCCATTCAAATATGTACATGAAAGACAAAACACAGATCACTTCAAAATTCTTTCAATCAGATGATTTGGCTTCTACTTGATCTTCAAGACTGAGCCCATGGAAAGTTAGGTCTCTATATATTCAGAAGTTCCAACTTTTTTCCAATATCCCTGGTTTAAATGGTTTCCCTAGAAGAAATATTTGCAAATCAGAATGTTGTGGCAGTCAAGATCAAAATGAAGAGAGAGAGAGAGAGAGAGAGAGAGAGAGAGAGAGAGAGAGAGAGAGCATTAGGCCTTGCTCCAGGGTATAAGGGCCAAGCTAAGGGGTTTAGCAGAACAACCTCTGCCTTCCATAGGAACTGTCACAGGTCCTGAAGAATCTAACCCTGCTGGATCAAACTGAAAGTCCATTTATTCCAGCAGCCTGCTTGATGGGGCAGTGGTAGTGATTGTTGAGGATGACAATGCCCACAAGTATGCTTGAGGATGCCTACAAGAAGTAGGGCAAGGACAGGAAGGCAATAGCCCTTGTCTCCTGCTCCTCTGCATTAGCTGGTGTTTAGTGGCATATTGCCTCTGATATATACAGCCATTCTGGCTAATAGCCATTGACAATCTCTGCTCTTGCTATAATGCTTCTGGATGACTCCAGCAGAATATTGGACCTCTCCAGGTCTTGTTTGCCAAACCCTACCACAACAAAGCCTTAATACGTACACATGAAATAATAACAGATCCCTCCTTTGTTTACCCTGCCTTCAGTTCCCTCCCCTCCCTCCTTTATTGATTTATTGTTCACATTTTTATACCACCATCTCTCCAAGGAGTTCATGGGTGGTGTACATAATTTCTTCCCAACTTTTGTTCTCACAACAACCCTGGGAGGTGGGGTAGGCTGAGAGACAGTGGCTGGCCCAAGGTCACCCAGAAAGTTTCATGGCAGAGCAGGGATTTTAAACCTGGATTTTTCAGGTCTAACTCCTGAACTATTACACAATTCTAGCTCTCCTTTGCCTCCCTTATGTCTACATCAAGACTATGAGCCGCTCCAAGCAAGGACCTGTCTTCTGCCCTGTTGTCAAGTGTCATGTATATGAATAGAGCGTAATAATACAAATAAGAAGAAGAATAAATAGCACCACTTATAGTAGGGATGGAACAAGACACTGCTTAGCAATTGTTTCTTTATTTGGCTATCCATGGAAAAGTCAAGCAATATGAAATGTAGGTCTGACCCTGTCCTTACCTACTATAGCATGAGGGTCTTTTCTGGCTGTGGCACCTTGTCATTTGGTGTTCTCCCTTCCCTGAAAAGAAACAGACCCTGTTTTAGTGCAAAAACTACCACCATGGCCTGCCTCCTTTTTTGCAGATTCTACAGTACGGCTCTCATTCTCCGTGTTGGCTGGCACACACCCCTCACTCTCCCATTCTGCAAAGAAGACCATCAGCTCCGTAATTAATAAAATATAATTGAGCCATGCTTGCTCGTTCGCTTTTCCACTGGGCAGCGACACCCCATTGCTCTGGTTCAATCAATACAATGTCATTACGCAAAGGCAAGGAAATGTGCTAAAGCTCTGGGGGTGGGGTGGGGTGGGGGTGGAGAGGGCTGGATTGATGCTGTGGTGAGGGGGACTCTTTTGCAGAAGAGATCAAACCCAGATAGCAGAATGGAGGGTGGAAGGGGTTAAATATGCTTCTCTAAAGGAAAATGTTCTTGATGAGGAAGGATACACTGTTGTGTCTGTTAGTCACCCTTACAACTCCCATCTAATTCATACATTTCAGGTTCTGGGTAGTATCGGTGCCCTTGCATCTACATAGGAACCCAAACAAGTGCTAAAGTTTTTGGGCCAGCTCAGTTACATGGGCCCACTCTATTAAAAAAGCTTCCATGCAAATGCTAACTAGTGCACCAAGAAGAAGGCCTTTCAGCCCTTTTCCCTGACATGCTTGGTATCTATGCGAATTGATGGTTTGTCCCTCTTTTATAAAATATCCCTGCTGGATTAGACCAATGGCCCATGAGTTGGATTAGACCAATGGCCCAAAAATGTCTTTAGAAAGCAGATCTTAAGGAGCTGTCCTCCTCTGGCCTAAAGCAACTGCAGTCAAAGGTATACTGCCTCTGAATGTGGAGGTTTCATTTAGCTATAATACAGCCTATAATGAGTCCATCTGGATTTGATCAAAATGCCAGCTCAGCCTGCAACTTGCATCCTACAGCAACCAGGCCCAGGCTTCCAGGAAACCCACAAGGAGGCAGGTTTACAAATAGCCCTCACCCACTGTTGCTCCCTAGAAACTGGTATTTGTTGGCAGCCAAATGCCAACCAACATGACTAATAGTCATTGATGGACTCCTCTCCCTCCACGAATTGATCAAATCCCTTTCTAGACATTTGGCCATTGTCACCGTACACAATTCACACAACCACTGGGGGGCAACTACACCTCAAAGGCGCCATTTAGGGCGCCTGGAGTTAGGCCGGCACAGTTAGGCCAGCAAAGTTTGGCTGGCACAAGGGATAAATTAAAGTATGTTTGGACCACTTTAGGAGTCAGAGAGGCCAGCACACAGACATGCACCATCCTCTTTCACTCTGAGAATGGTCCAAATGCACTTCACAGTGGCCCTAATGCCAGCCAAACGTTGCTGACCTAACTGTGCTGGCCTAACTCCAGGTTAGGATTGCATTCTCAGAAACATTGTCCCACTTGATCCTGCAGATTGCACAATGTGATGTTACCTGTATACTGTGGAGTACGAAGCAGAGGCGGATCTAAGGGGGGGCAAATCTGTAAGTTTTGCAAGAAGCCTTACCTTGCAGTGGAAAACACTCCTCTCCTGCACTGTTCTAGCCAATCCTTACAGGGAAAAGCAACATCTTGGCCTTGCTTATTGGCTACAGCAGCAAGGGAGAGGAGGGATTTACATGACAGGGTAAGGCTTCTTGCAAAACTTACAGATTTCCCCCCCCCTTAGATCTGCCTCTGGTACAGAGTGACAGTGGCTCAGTCGTAGAGGACCTATTTTATTTGCATAAGTTTCCAGGTCCAGTCCCCAGTCACTCCAGACAGGATACAGAGAAACCCCAGAGAGTCAATGCCAATCAGTGCAAAAAATACTGACTGGAAGGACCACTGGGTTGAGGCTGTGGAAGGCAGCTTCATGCAGCCATAGGTGAGGGGGAAAATCCCTTCCTCGTGTGTAGAAGGTCCCAGGATCAACCCCTGGTAGTAGACCTAAGTAAGGTGGAAAAGACCCAAACCCTGGGGACCCACTGCCACTCCACATAAACAATATCGCACCATATGAGCCACTGCTCTGACTTGGTATACAAGGCAGTTCTGTGCATTCATATGGTTCCTGCCCCAAACAAACTGAGCACTGCAGTGCAGCTGTAAGAAAAGGGGGTGCCTTTAAAGACAGACAGTCCAGGATCAGTTTTACTACCAATTGGGTATGCAAATAAGGCCCCCAGTAGGGGAAGTGGTATAACCAATCATCCAGAAGGTATTCTGACAATATCCCCCTTTGTCTCAAATACACATACACAATCTGTTTGCATCTGTTCTTCACTTATAAGCCCCAGTCCAGGTTTTGAATATGAAGGCTCCACTCTAGAGCATGTGACATCAAGAAACTCACAAACACAAACATGTACAGTTAACCTTTCCCTTTGTACTGGGTCACAACCGTTTGTCCCGCATATTCGACACACTGCTTTCTAATCAGGACTGGGCAATACTTCATTTTTCTTTTAAAAAGACAACAGCAGGCCACACAACGGCCTGGAGGTCATGCCCTCTGACCTGGAAGCCATGCCCTCTGACCTGGAAAGTGTTATGAGACTCCCTATCATAAGGGCCTGGTGTCAGCCTGGCTTGGATGTAGTTGAAGAGGCATCCAGGATCTCTAACGACGCAGGTGCAGAAAGTCCTACTCGACCACATTCTGAACATTTCTGTATTGCAAGGGTACTGCGAGCAGACCCCACAATCACTCCAACCTTCAGCTTCAGGAACAGGTAAGCTACAGTGAGTTACAGTGCATGCTGGGAAAATCCCAAGGGGCACAGATTGAGAGATGAAGAAGACAAAGAACAGAAGAAGAGCCCTGCTGGCCCCAACATTTGGTCCAGCCAGCCTGGTATCCTGTTTCCCATAGTAGTCAGCCAGCTGTTTTTGGGAAGCCCATAACCAAAGGCAGCAACTGTCTCCTACTGTGCCTTCCCCAGCAAATGATATTCAGAGGTGTACTGCCTCTGGACATGGAGGTTCAATTTAACTCTTAAGAGCCATTGATAGATCTCTCTCCCTCTGTGACTTTCGTTTAAACCTAAACCAACAGGAATCATCTTGTGGGAGGGATTCCTATTAATGAATTACACATTGTGTAAAGAAGGAAGGGTTTTGGGACTTGTGTGAAGCTGGACAGGTGGCTACAGGCTTGGGCTGGAATGCTCAGGGCCTCAAGTTTGAGACTCCTCACTTCCTAAGGTCTAGGGCTGTAGCTCAGTGGTAGGGCACACACTTTTCATGCAGAAGACCCAGGGTTCAAGCTCCAGCTTCTCCAGGAAGAGCAGAGTAAAATTCCTTTCTGAAACCCTGGAGAGCCCCTGCCAATCTATGTTAAAAATACTGACCTAGATGATCAATGGTCTGATTCCGTATAAGGAAGATTCCTGTTTTATCTGCCCTTTCCCTCCTGGCCATCCATTTCATTAGATGCCCCCGACACAATTCTCTCTCTCCATGCATTATTTGCTAAGCCTAAATCGTACAGGAGTGAACAACCGTAAAAGGGGTTGGTCAGGATGTGATTGTTTCTGGTGCAACATCCTCATCACGGGGCTCTGTAGAAGTCTGGGCTTCAGTCGAGAAGTGGACAGCTCTGCATGTAATGTAGCTCTTGCTGGACAGCTCCCTGCATCCAACCAAACAGGTGTGGGACCAAGTCCTTGTTTCCTTCCTGGATCCTCAGTTGATTGTACTCATCTCCCCGGACCTTGTATTCATTTGTGCTCTGCACCTTGCCTTGACACACTTACTTGCATTGCTTGCCCTTTGGTTTCACTTTGTCAAGAATACACCCTCTTTATACTGACATAGGTGACCATTACACAGCTGAGTAATGCCCATCCCATGAAATAAATCTAGCCAGTTTGTTAGGTTTCCTAAGATTATGTGTTTGCTGCTCTCAGAATTTAAATTTCACCTTTCAGCTCCCCCCCCCCAATCGCCAAAGGCCCCTAGGGCAACTCACAACATCATCAAAATCAACCACTCAAATCATAACAAGAGAAAACCCAGGGGCTACCATTTCAAATTAAACAACAGGTTGTTTAGAGCCAGAGCAGTAGCAGCAGTGAGGAGAGGGGGGAATTAACTCAGCAGGGGACTAATCACACCCTACTGAAGGTAAAACATTTCCCAGAACTCTGCCTGGAAGTATCTCTGGGGCTTCAGCCCCACACCTCAACTTCTTCAACTGGGATAAAGGGATTGGGGTCATCAACCGAGATAGGTCAAGCACCTTCTTGAATTACAGAGGGGCCAGGGATCTCTGCTTTTTAGAACATCCCCCCCTAGCTACTTTTTTTTAGAAGACTATGACTTAACCATAATTTTGTTAAAACTGGGTGGAGGATCCTGGATTTCATTTAAGTTTCCCTAATTTTTTTGCTTTCAGACAGTGTGATGAAAATGGTCTGCAGAGACTCAGTAGTCTGGGGAAAGGCATTCTGCACATGCGCAGAGTATTTTTTTACTGGAAAGTCCCTAAGCTTTCTTTTACTACAAAGTCTGCAAGCTTTAATTGCTAATCAACTCAAGCTTTAACTGTTCAGTTAAACCTGCAATTCTATGTGTTCTTACCTATAAGTTAGTACTGCTGAATTCAGTGAGACTTCCTTCTGAGTAAAACATGAAGTGGCATACATTCTTTCCTAATTGGTGTGGAATTGAGAGTCAAAGCTTAAACTAGAATTAACATTAATTTGAAAATTAATTAACATTAATATGACATGTCAAAACTTATTATTATGTGTCAAAACTTATTTATTATCATGTTGGAAATTTGTCATTTTGGTATACTGTGAGAATTCCAGCCCAGATTCAAAGCATTTCAGGATCTAACATAAACTGGCTCCTTTATCTCTGTGCTAATTTAGATTGAGATTCTCTTTCCAGTTTCCAGTGCATAGAGTTTGTAGATAGTTTAGATTTTAAAGTGAAATACTTGCAATGTTCTGTCTATCAGTTGGGTCACAGTGCTGGCTGAAATCCTCTTGGGTCTTAAAACCAGACTTTCCAGAAATCTGATGAGACAAACTTGTTTGTCTGTGCAATCATGTTGCCTCTGGTGTTTCATTAGTATAGGGACTGTTCTGTAATCCACTTGATTTGCAGCATCAAGTGGTTGCCTGTGTATATGAATGAGTCTTAATCTCTACTTGACCCATCATGTTGCCTCCAGTGCTAAAGTTCTCCAGTGGAGTGGAGTTCACATGTTCAGAGCTGAATCATCAAATGTAAAGATAACTGGGGGTGGGGATGAGCACACCACCTGTGCTCCTTGCAGGAAATATGCAGATGCACACATGTGTGAACACTGCCCCCTCCATCCCCCACCACACCTACAATTTTGCACCATCCTCCTCTGAGGATAGACTGGCATCAGAAAGATGGCAGAGCTGGGTTAAGTAAAGGGGAGAATTGGGGAATCAAGGAATTGGGGGAATGGGGGGAATCAAGTAGAAAGAAACAAGAAAGAAAGAAGAGACAGGTGGGAGAAATGGAAGGGAAAAAGAGGAAGCTGGAAGTAAAAGAAAAGGGGATGGAAAGAGGTAAGGAAAGAACCAGGCAAGATGAGCAAGAGTTGGGGAGTTCTTGCCCTTCACTACTTTCTCTCTCTCTACTCCACAGATTTATCATAAACACTTCACCTCCCAACGCATAAGGATTTGTTTTCTCTGCTGGGGCAATCGATAGATGCCCTGGGAAAATATCCTTCGGCGCCTCTGCTTACTCGGGGCTCTCCAAAGGCCAGAGAGTCAAGTGGGCTGGAAGGCAGGTGCTCTAATTGGCTGGGAATTCTTTGGAGCAGCTTGGAGATACTTGCGGGGTGGAGTCAGTCGAGGGGGAGCCTTCA
Organism: Lerista edwardsae; assembly: GCA_029204185.1. Taxonomy (NCBI): domain Eukaryota; kingdom Metazoa; phylum Chordata; class Lepidosauria; order Squamata; family Scincidae; genus Lerista; species Lerista edwardsae. The sequence continues at coordinate 3,035,943 of JAJKFI010000116.1, forward strand.
GCATCCAGGGTTTATTTTGCTGTTAGAATATAATAATAATAATAATAATAATAATAATAATAAGAAGAAGAAGAAGAAGAAGAAGAAGAAGAAGAAGAAGAAGATGATGATGATGATATTCAGATAACAACTATAATAATATAATTGTAAGTATAGCACTATAATTAGTGTTATTAAACAACAGCAACAACCATAATTTTCAATCACCACCTATAGATTACACTTTATGAACTCTCAGCAGTTTCAGGGACCAGTCTGCCTCCGATGAATTTACAGTGTGGACCACACAGAACGCTGGAGGGGAGGGGGATAAAACTTTCCAAACCAAGATGGAAAGATTTGGGGGATGGAGGGATTCGCCCTCTTAATATGGGTCACATAGGTGCTGAATTCTCCAATAATCCTCTAAAGACAAGATCACCAAGACGTGATAACATATCTATTTAGTGAGTATTGTTGTAATTGCAGTTTCCTCGGGGCAAGGACCTTTCCTCTTTTTGTTAATGGTATGCTAAAATCTCATAGCTGTCATTATTTATTTATTTATTTATTTGTTTATTTGTTTATTTAAACAGTTACAGTATTGAATAGGTGAGCGTTGAAACTTTCTCTGAGAAATGGTGTGGATCTAATCAGATGAATTAGGATTCTCTTGTGCTCCACCCCACCCCACCTACCCCAATTATTTTAAGGTTTTAAATTATTTTAAAGATTTACATTGGATCAGAACATTCAAGGTAGGTTAATTAGGTAGGAAATTTGCGATAGAGGTCTTTAAAATTTACAAAAAGGGACTAGAGATAATTGAGATAATTATAATATTTGCAAAAATGACTAGCAAAGGAAGCTGTTAAAGGCATGTCAAGTTAATGATGAGCGGAGTTTAACAGCCAAACGTACTCTGTCCTCGAGTTAAACTGGACCTAGAAACCGAATTGCTCTCCAAATCGTGTAAACCCGGATTTTTATCTATTTGTAGTCCAAAGTAAATTCCGTGGAATTCCACTGGGATTTATTCCCACGTAAACGTGCTCTGGAACCGCAGCAGCCTTCCTTGCGAGGGGAAGGGGTTACTTCCGTAAATATAGGAATGTAAGTTCAGGTATAAAAAGTCGCGTTTACAAATCCAATCCTTTCCAGATATGAGATTTTACGACTTACATCCTCACAGGAGAGTAAGCATAAACCCAATTGACATTTGTAGGGTTTACTTTTAAATAATCATAGCTAGGCTTGTGGTATGAGACTTTTTAAATTCTAGTATTTCGGCTTAAGTTGGTTATGGATCGACTGGGGGTGGAGAGAGGGGGGGGCGGAATCAAGCGGTACTTAATTCCCATTGAAATAAATGAGGCGGGCCAAGCGCACAGTTAGGTCTGTCTTTGTTGACTTAAGGCTCAGTTCTAGCTCACTTTCCAGCACTGACATGGCAGTGCCAATGGGGCATGTGCTGCATTCTGCAGTGGAGTAGTAGTCACGGAGGCCTCCTCAAGCTAAGGGAGTGTTTGTTCCCTTACCTAGAATGTGCAGTTCCCCAAACCCAGGTGCTGGAAAGTCGGTAAGGATTGCGCCCTTAAAAATACTGGGATAAAGTCTGACTTTTTTTTCTGGGTGCAGAATACCTAACTTGTCTGCGTCATCCTTCAAATAATCTTTTTAGAGCCAATATACCTATATGTATATCGGTGGAATAAAATGAACCTGACTGTGCATTACAAATACTATGGATGTGCTAAGTTTTAATCTGCCTATGCCAGATCTATCTACTGTACATAACTATCTATATTGCAGTTCTCATTAGAACATGAATGTACATCGTTCACTGAATAGGTGACATCGCAGGTCTTAATGATATTTAATTTTTGTGGAATACATTAGAAAACAACAGTTTCCCCCGCTTATTTCCCTCCCTGTCCCAACTTTTCCCTATAACTACTCCTTAAATAAAGAGCCCCTGAATTCTGTGAATTTCGTGTTATTAACTTCCGGCATTAGAAAGATTCTGAATCTTATAAAGTTTTAATAATTCTGTACCTGCCGAACTGCAAATGAACTGGGTTCCGCCGCAGCCCCGATGACCGGCGTTTTTCAACAGAATTAGTTAGCTCCTTACAGAAAAGCTAAATAATGCTCATTTTTACAGTCCGTCTAAGATCGCACGGATCCGAGTGTCGGCGGGGTTGATCTTATTTATTTGCGGGGGTTGGCTTCGAGTTTTCTTCTTTTTTTTTCACAGTAAAACTAACGGGCAGGATCGGTGCATGTCTTCCTTTCATAAACGGACCAATCATTGCCAGGAGAACAAAAAGACCGCTGTCTTCTCCGCGGCTGCGATCCCACTCTGCGCAGCTGGATTTACTCCGGAGTGAAAATGTGCAACATTGGGCTGCAAGGGAAACGCCCTGGAAGTTCCTTCAGAGTAAACACGTCTAGGAGCGGGCTATCATTTTGAATAGAAAATCGCGGCGTAAGGTGGTTGTTTTTTTTTTTTATTGTTCGGCTCTCCCTAAGCCAGGGGGGTCTTAAAAACATTTCGCCACCTCCCTTCCCAGCCAGTTAGTGTCAAAAAGCCTTAAAAGCGGGGCGGGGGGGGGCGTTTCGATGGGTGAGACTTGAGGCCAGAACAAGAAGTTGCTCCGCAGAAGTGGTAGAAATTATTCTGGAAGGAAGGATCCAGTCACGAGTTGGAAACAGAATCAACTGACATGTTCGTTGAATGTACAGAGCGAGGCGCGTTTATTTTCAAGAGAGTCGGAAAGCCAGGTAGATATACCTATGTATGCATACATAGATACACAGGGGTGCACTCCAGGAGGGTAAAAGTATATGTATCTCAGAGTTTTGCCATCGGGTTTCCATTTTTTTAGATTGTAAGCTACTTGGGGCAGAGATCTTTCCTCTCACTTTTTTCTCCTTACGCTGTAAAGCGCCACATATAAACAGAATACCTCAGAGGTCAGAAATCAATCAAGGCAGGTGGGGAGGGGCGTTCACTTTCCCGTGGAAGAAAAAGCGGAAAGTGTAAGGCAGGATCCGGACAACGTGAAAGAACAAGGAAGATTTAGGTCTCCCTGCGGGTGTGACAGAGATGAAATTAACATCGCATCACTGCAGTTTTAAAACATTTTGGCTCCGAAGGAAGACCCGCTGAGTTCAGTTGGGCTTACTCCCTAGTAAACGTGTTTAGAATTGGGGCCTTAATATCGCTGGACGGCCTCTTATACAATAATCAAAGGCAGGGCCCGACCTCTTATACAGTATGTGTGTGGAAGTTGATATTTCTGCGCGGGGGCGGGGGGAGAATGCGGACTTTTCCCACCTCTACACAACAAAGTCCTTGTGTCCAACCCTTCTCCTCCTCAAAAAGATACAGAATCTCCTCCCTTTCATTATATATTCTATTACTCATTATTACTACTTATAGGCCACTTCCGTCCATCCGTCCCGCCCCCGAAATTGGGGCCGTCAAAGCGGCTTACCAGTGTTCGAACATGTAACTTTTCCTTTTAAACTGTAGCATAGCGTCATCAAATATGAGCAAGGTCATGTTAACCGGATAAATATTTTTATTTTATTGGGGGGGGGGGGGAGAGAAGGAGATAATACAAAATAAAACATGGGAATATTTTTAAAAGAAAAAGAAAAAGATCTCGGCAGCTTAGACCACCAGGCAGGAAATAGCAGTTTTGTACGTGTGAAACAAACCAAATTTCCATTTACTTTTCATTCCGTCTCAATCCAAACAAGTTTGGAACGCGAAAACCGTCGATTGCAGTCGGACGTCAGGCCGGGAGATCCAGAAAGCTTCACCCAGCAACAGCTCCAGGGGGGCTTTATAATTACCAGAAAAATAATGCGATCTATTGAAAAAGACACGTGAAATGAGTGTTTTCAGCGCTCTAAATTATCCGGAGAGACTGGGATTGTTTGCAACCCAGAAACCAGCAGACTGGGTCTATCTCAACTGCCCGATCCTCGCCTATCCTTATATTCAAGAGCCGGTTGCGGTTTCCTTCCCAGGAAACGGCCTTTGGATGGTGGCTTGAGATAGACGACAAGAGGTGGACTCATACACACGTCATCGAGGGTTCTTGCATGACACGCGTTCGACGTTTTAGCTTTCCAGTCGGTGTGGAAACCAGTCTGGGGTCCCATTTTGGGGTGTACGCCGCCCACGCTGCCCACGGTTTGCGGAGAGTGCGGGGGAGGGGAAACCTATTCGAATAGTTCAGTTTTGTTCTCTCGATGCGGCCGGGCGTGGAGATCAGCCACCTCTCAGGGTACCTTCAGGAAGTGAGAGAGTTCATTAAGATTTCGAAAGATTCTTTCCAAAAATCAGGGGACAAAAGCGCCCAAGAAACTCGGCTCAGCACGCAGGTCTCTTGCAGATCGCGATTCGGCCTGCGTCCCGCATCCTGGGTCGCTTCCTGGTTCCTGTTTATGATTCCGGGTTTGGGAGTGGACTGACATACATGTCCAACCCTGGACGAGGATCTGAAGCTCGTTCGATTCTTTTCTTCAAACCTTACTGATTCCCCCACACACACCGCATTTTTGGAAGAAATGGAATATTATATACATCGTCACCCGTCCCGGCCCTAAGCTCTGTAGTTTTGTTTCCCGCAAGAGGGGCGAAGTACATCATGTCTCTGTGTTTTCGAAGATCGCAGACCCTTTTGTGTGGCCTTGAAACCAAAGGAACCGACAGGCTGCCACCGGGCTTCGCTTGGCTTGGCAACCTGCTATTTAACTCAAAAAATTAATTCAAGCCAGAAAAATAAATCTGCTGTCGCTTTAAACACTGTCTCCCTCGCTTTCCCTCAAGCTCGCTTTTCACTGCTGTGTGGAAACCCCGTGCCTCCCACCCCTACCCCCCAAAAAGTTGTGCGGCAGATTTAGAGAAAGTTTGATAACAAGGACTCTGGCTGTGGATAGACACTTCCGGGACCGCTGCCCTGCTAACCAAGATCCAAGCGCCTCTTCATCGGGTTCGCTTTATTTTTAGAATAGCCAGTCGATTTTGGCAAAGAGGACCTGGCGGTTGTGTCTCGATATTTTTTCACATTATTTGCCTATGGAAAGGTCGAGGGGGCTCGGGCTGGGTTCCTCACTTTACTTGAGGGCCACCAACCCGATTGGCCTGGAGTGGGATTTACTTCTGAGTAAACATGCCTAGTCTCCGGCACCACGTTTTCCCTCCCCGTTCATCTTCGTCTACTTTCCTTCTGACTCTCAATCCTTTCACGAATTCTTCCTTTCCTCCTAATTTTCTCTTTATTGCTTGCTGTCTTTTCTCGTGGTCTTCCTCTTTTCCTCTTCCTTCCCCAGTTTTCTCTTTCTCCCAGCCTTGTCCTATTTACTCCGAAGCAAGCCACGCTGAAGCCCTCTGGCGAGAGATCTTACTCCGACAAAATAGATCACAGGATCGCAGCCTCTGAGCCCGTTCCTAGGCATGGAAGCAAATCCTCCTTTCTTCCAAACAAGTGTACTTAGAGTTGAGGGAGTACAATTTATGGTACATTTTATTATGATTACTGCTGTATTTTTTAATTGTGCTAATATAAGAACTTTCTCCATAATTCTACTAAGTGTTTCTACTAAGGCAATTAAGCCGCTGCTTTGGTTGCTGTTTCTCTCCTATCAGACTCTTCCTGCCTCTTTGAAACATGCTCTTATTTCCCACAACAACTTAATAACCTTGCAAAACAAGCTGCGCGCAGGAGGCGGACCTTAATTTCCCTCCCCGTTTTGCCAGCTCTCAGAAACAACCTGCAACTTGGAAGGAAGCAAAGTCCAGCCCTTGGGAGAGCCTTTCCTTTTACAAATCTTTTTTTTTTTCCTCTCCTGGCTCCAGAGTCCTTTTCTCTTCCCCCACCCCACCCATCAGAGTTTAGGCTGGGTTAGGTGGAGAGCGAGCGAGCGCGATGCCTAAACAAATTTCTGACTAGCCTTTTATCTTACTATACTAAGCATTTTAGAAATAAAGCGAAAAGCAACTGGGAGCTTTAGATGCCTGGCAATCAAGAATTTGATATACACTAGTATAATGATCGTGATTCTTGTTTTGTTTTTTCTTCTCTCAAGTAAGTTTAAAAAATCGATCGCTTCCATTCAGTCTTCTGTCAGCTACGCTGTGAAAAGGCTTCGAAACCGAGAGGAGGAAGGCGCGTGAGCGTTTGTTCTGTACTTTCCACACACACGGCAAACTTACGGGGGAGGAGGAGTAAGTCGTCCTGTTAAGGAAGAATCTCTTTACAATAATCCTTGTATTAACAAGATGGGACAAATCCTCTCGCCTCCTTTCATCACCACTCTACTACTAATTTACTATCACCATGTACTCTTACAAGTTTTGCTTCTGACTCCCTCCAATCATCTCAACATCATATTTTTAGCATATTTCCCCTTTTGAAGGTCAAGGCTCACGGATTGTTTGCTTGTTTTGTGGGCACACTAAAAAAAAAAAAAATCAAAAGCCCACCCCAGAGTAGGCAACTCCTTGGCCTCCATTTTAGGACTTCTGGCTTAATCATTCACCTGTGAAACCCATTTCTCCCCGCACTTTGAAATTGACTAGGCTTTGTAGATTTCACCTCCCGGTATCTGGCGTCTCCCTCCCTCTTTTACTCTCAGCATGAAACAGACAAGAGCTTGGTAAATTTCCTTCGGAAGAGGCTAAAAAAAGAAAAAAGGCCTGATCCTGCGCCAAATTGATCGGAATGGGAGTTTAATTGATCTGGCTCCTCATTGATTTGTATTGACTTCCTTTCCCGTCGCTTAGCAAGCTTCGCGCTTCCCCCAACCCCCCACTGCAGCAAAGGAGAGGGGGAAATAATCAATCTGTGGGGCTTGTTCTTTAGTGTGTGTTCTGTTTACTTCCCCCGTTGGAGTTCCTGATCTTAATATTTAAAAAAAAATTAAGCCAAAGGAACTATTAACTGATTTAGAGCCCAATCCTATGCATGTCTGTTTGAAAGTACCATAATAGTCAGTGGGACATACTCCCAGGTAAGTGTGGATAGGATTGCAGAGTGAAATCACATGCTTGCTTGGAAGCAAATCCGTATGTGTTCAATGGCAAGTGTGCATAGGATTGCCTTAAAAAAAAACTCCACTAAGGAAAAGGTTGGAAGATTTTAGAAGATTGGAATGTTAGAATAACTATCACCAAGAAGATCCCTATTGATTGATATGGGGTTACTCTGGAGTCAATTGGTTTGTGGGTTTCACACCCTTGTTTACATCTCCAAATATTTACTATTTTTTAAAAAATTACCAGTTGCTCCATGGGCATCATATTTTGGCTCCTTCAGAAGTCATCTACAAACTATAATCCTATGCAGAATGTACAAACTGAGTTGATGCTACTATACTAGGTGAGTAAAATATACTACCTGTACTATGAAAGGAGCATTTTCCCTTCCTGCCCTGATCTTTCACATTCCAAACTCCAGCTTCAACTTTTTCCTTTCTCTTCCTTTCTTACTTCTCTGCTTCTCCCTCACACTGAGCTTAGAGCTTTTGGCTGTGAAAATCTTTGTCTATGAAATGTCTTTTAGCTGTGCTAGTTAATCCATCATTTAAAAAAAAAAAAAGTACAGGCATGCGCTGTATCTGCTGGGGTTTTGTTCTGGACACACACACCCCTCCATGGATACCTGAAATCATGGATTCTGGGGATGCCTTTTTAAAGACAGGGAACATCAGTGGTGCTGCTGCAACAAGGTAAAAAAAAAAGATTTGTTTAATGGTCCCCTATCTTTTTAATAGGCATCCCAGTAGCCATGGTATCGGTGGATAACAAACTGCGCGGATACTGAATCAGTGGATACCAGGGAGCACCTGTAAAGAGAAGAGAATTTGTGGAAAGTGATAGAAAAAGGTAATACTGTGTGTTACTGACTGATTTATGAATTTGTTGTTATTAATATATGTAATAATAAATAAAGCACCAAAAGGAAGACACTAAATTTGAAGCTTATGATACAACAGGAGTCAATGTGTGCTTACTTAGTCACAGCTCATTGTGAGGAGGCATACTCCCAATTACGTTTTTCACAAGATTGCAGCCTTCAACTACCTGGAAAGTAAAACTGTATATTGAGAGCATGGAATATTTCCACAGTTGGGCAGGAATGTAGGAATTCCATACATTGCCTGGTATGAAATCTACCTTTAAAAGGGACATGTTGACAAAGGGAGACTGTGTGTGTGTGTGTGTGTGTGTGAGAGAGAGAGAGAGAGAGATGCAGACATCTAATCTTTCATCTGGAAGGGTCTTAACCAGTGGTGTCATCCAAATGATTTAGGAACAGGTACTCACTTTTGATTGGCACTTGTTGGAGTCCGCCCACCGGAAGTGATGTCATAAGCCGGAAGTGATGTCATGGCAGGAAGTGATGTCATGGCAGGAAGTGAGGTCACAGCCGGAAGGGATGTCATGTTGCCATGGATGTGATCATGTTTGTAATAACTTCAGCTTGTGGTTAGTGTTGATTTAACTTCTATTGCTTTCCTTTCTAGAGGTGTGTATATACATAGTTTGCTTCAACTGTTCCCCGGTTAAACAGCAGGCTAGACTGTACTAGATTGTGAGCCCTTTTGGGACAGGGAGCCATTTAACTTTAATGTTAAATGCAAGGAGACGGCAAGGAGCAGGACGGGGAACGGGCGACCAAAAAAAGACAGCGTGGGGGCTGGGGCTGGGGCTGTGGGGAGGCTGCAGGAGGAACCGGGACGCTGTATCTGCGCAGCTGGAGGGAGTGGGAGCCCCAGGCAGCCTACCTTCTCACGCTTGCTGCCTTATTCCCAGGTCTCCCTCTCTGCTGCCGCTGCTGCCGCCACCACCACGCTGCCTGCCTCCTCACAGAAAGTGCAGGCAATGGCTGCGGGCGTGCAGTACGCATGCGCAGCTGCTGAGCCAACCAGCCGACGGGGCCAGCTTTGAGTGGGCGGGGCCAGCTCAACTTCTAGGAACCGGTACTCGCGTAGTGGTGCGTAGTGGGTGCATGACATCACTGGTCTTAACCCTTGTCTTGATACATCTAGTTGTATGATATTTTCCTGGAGCTGTTTCCATTGGAGGTAAAGGATGGTTATGATATTACAATGAATGTCAATAGACAAAAGTACATAACTGCTACTGGGAGAGTGAATGTTGATGGCCACTGGCAGCACACAGGCATTTTTCCCAGGATCTGCCATCTGCCATTTTTATCTCAGAATGCCGTTCCGAGCTATGTTACATCATCATGCAGAGGCATTCTGGGACCACAGCCGCTGGCTTCAGAGGGGTGCACTGCTGCCACTGTCACCGTGAAGCCTGGGCAATGCTGAAAGGCAACGAGGGATAAGCAGTTTCAGCTCCCCTTTGATCCTTGAGCCCCCTCCTTCCCAGATTCATCCAAATGTCCTCCTCAGAGGCCTCTGGACCCAGTTCTACTGAAGTCCTCCAATGTGCCACTTCTTCCATTCTTTCTTTCTCTTCATAAATTGCCCTGGTCATCTTTTTCTTAGTATTGAAAACTAATTAAATAATCTGTTAGCTAACACATTAAATTAAGATCCACTGCTGCCTTTAATGATGTCGGTGGTGGAATTGACAGAGAGGCAGAGACAGTCCATCAATATCACCCTTTTCAAGATATGCTGGAGGCAGAAGGATGAAGGGGTACCCAGTTGTTGTCCATGAAGCTAGGATAGCTGTGGAAGGAAGGATTGAGAAGACAGAGGTGGGCATTTGCAGAGAGCAAGCAGAGCTCTGATGGATTGGATCAAAAGTTTCCCCTTACGTAATATCTTGTTTCCAATAGAGGACAGCCTTTGGGAAGCCTAATAGCAGAGCACAAAGGCAATAGTCCTCCACAGTTGTTTAACTCTTCAGTATTGGATACTTGGAGGTAGATTGCCCCTGCACATGGAGGTTCCTTTTTTAGCTGTCATTCTAGTTATCAATAGACCTCTTAATAAGAACCCTAATAATTTCCTGCTGGGTCAGACTAAGAGCACAATCCTAACCTGAAGTGAGGCCGGCACAAGGGACAACATAAAGTATGTTTGGACCACTCTTGGAGTCAGAGAGGCCAGCACATAGATGTGCACCATCCTGCCTGACTCCAAATGTGGTCCAAACATGCTTTACGGTGTCCCTTGTGCCAGCCAAACTTTGCTGGCCTAACTGTGCAGGCCTAACTCCAGGTTAGGCTTGCACCCTAAAAGTCTATCTGATCCAGCATCCTGCTTCCAATGCTTATGCTTTTAGGTAAAGGTTACCTTTCTGATCTGTCTGTGTGTGAGAGAGGGAGAAGAGAGAGGGAGAAGAAATCAATGGTTGCGATAGTGTGAGATTGAGAGAGACAACATCCATCTATCACTTAGAGCTTCGATGGGATTAGAATAGTCTTGTCAACAACCGATGGCTTAAAGAGACCATCTCAACAGCTTACCTTCCCCACACACATACACACCCTCCTGGTTTCATCAGTGCTACAATAACAGTGCAGGCATCCTGTGATCTGGATTGCTACCAGAGCAATTCTTATACATGCTGTGATTCTGCAGAATGCTGGATGCTGTATTTGGCACAGAATCTAATTTCATGAGTGTGGGAGAGCAGGCCTGCCTTTGTATCGGAGGGGGAAATGGGAGCCAACGGACTTGTGGATGATGGGCATTGGGAAGGGTGAGTGGATTTTCCTTGCTTTATTCCTTGTTACCCTGGTTTGCATTCCATTCTTCCTAGATTCTGGTTTAAGTAGGATAATTTCTCAAATTAATTCCAGAATGTACAGTTGATCATGGATTCCAGTTGGTTGACATCTATTTTCACTCTCAATCAGGGCCAGCCTGAGGTGGCATATCAAATGCTACCTCCTCTTACCTGGTGATATATTTTGGCTCCTTCTTCTTCCTGGGTTGGAAGACAAAGTTCCTTTCTTTTCCGTGCCAAAAAGTGGAAGGAACAGTGGAGTGGAGGTGAGAACCGTCCTACCAGACTGAGACAACCACCCCAATTGGCCTCATTGAAGGGCCGGCCCTGCTCTCAACGTTATCAGACTGCACATGCCTTGGATAAAACACTGCAAAAAAGCAATCAGAAAAATATAGCATTTGTATGCAATATTTGTTTAATGCACACATGTAATGCTACGTGGTAATATAGAAGGGGAAAAGACATAAGCAGAAGGATGGAAAAATTCCTGCTTTACATTCAGAAGGCCAGGGTCAATCTGTAGCATCTCTAGTTAAATCTCAGGTAGCAGGTAATGAAAAAGACCATGGGCTGAGATCTCAGACATCTGCTGCCAGTCAGAGTAGGTAATACTAGATGAAAAGGACCTATGTTCCAATATATTTAAAGGATCTCCATATCTATCTATTCCAATGGTTCCCAAACTGTGGGTCGGGACCCATCAGTGCTTCGTGAGCCCATTTCAGATGGATCGCGAAACTCCTAGGGCAGTCATATTGAAAATATAGGAAGATGGAATACTGGAAAGGGGGAGGGCTGTGTGGTTTGTTTGTTTGTTTGTTTGTTTGTTTGTTTGTTTGTTTGTTTGTGTCAAGGTTGTAAATAGGCTTTTTTCCCTTTCTGATTCACTTTGCTGTTGGAAAATGACAGAGAAATAACCCAAGTTATTGCTGCATTCTCAGGAAAGGCATTACAATGACGGCGCCTCCAGCCATGAGATCACTTCTGGTGGGTCCTGGACAGATGGTCATTCTAAAAAGAGGGACCTGGTGCTAAAAAAGATTTGAGAAATACTTACCTGTTATCCATTACTCCACCAAGGACCTGAAAAAAAAATTCCTCTCTTTCCTCACAGCAACCCTGCAAGGTATTTCCAAGTTTTACTCTTGAGGTCACGTCTGACCCAATGTCACACTGTGTGCTTTATGGCAGAGCAGGGATTTGAACCCAGGTCTTCCAACCCAACGTTTTATCCATGCTGATTCTCTTAACACTGTTTGGGATCAAGTGAGTAATGTGTAGAGAACTCTCCTGACCCAGAGGGATGGCTGAAATTTTTTGGGGGATGTAGGAGGCTTCAGCAGAAGCCCAGCAAAAGACAGTATAGAGGGTAATAAAAACTACCACCAATATGCCAAATAAAAGAAATCAGAACTCCTTCGCATAAAAATGGGTTCAGATTATAGATTTCATGATACCATTGTGATTTTTTTTCAGGCACATACAGTCCTGTCTTGGAGTGCATCCAAATCAAGGCAGTTTAAACAGGTTTGGGGGAGGGAGGGAAAATATTCACTGCATGCTTTGACTGAAAATGGATTTTTTTTGGAAAAAAAAAAAGCTATAATCAAAACAGGAGTATAATTTTTTATTATTAAAATGTAACCTTTGGGAGAGCAAAAGCAGGATGGAGAGAGTAGAGAAGACAGGAGGAAAAAACGTCAGGCACTGAGTGCCTTTATCAATATTTCTCCTGAAAATGTATAATGCATTTTCTTTTCTGAAAAATTAATAACCTTGCTTTGTCTCTATCGACTTTTTCTCCAGCTCGCGGTGAATGTCCAGTGGAAATCAAGCAGAGAGCAAAAAAGCTGGCTGCCCCTCAGCAAATTTACTCTGGAACCTTTTCAGTGGACGCAGAAGGGGCCTCACTTCCAGACACCGAGTCTCTCTGGGCGCTTGAAAGCTGAAGGCTGGGAAACCTCCACGCTATTCCAGCAGCTTTCTGAGATCAGTTTATTTCTGCACAACTGGTTATCTTTGAAGATCCAGCTTGGTTTCAGGTGTGCGACTGGTGCTGGGCGGGGGGAGGGATGAAGAACTTGATCGTGTAAGGATGTTGAATTCCTCACCTGGTGCCAGTTTCTGCACTTTGATGATCACAAAATAGCAACATGCCGCAGCCCCCAATGCAAACAGTTACACTGTGTAATCCAAAAACGGCTTGTTGAATTTTTAATGTTTCTTACACAGTTCAGAGGTGCTGGTTCCAACAGTAATCTTAGTTTGTATCATCAAAACATTTGTGCATCTATCCTATTGTGGTTTTGGACTGGTTTGCAAGGAGATCTTCTTTCCCCCCGCTCTTTCCCTTAATTCTTTTGAAAGTGATTTTGGACAAAATAGAATGTATTCACTTGTCTAACGTTTTTATTTAAATTCATTTAAATTTTAAATGTAGATTTATCTTTCCACCTCTCAACACCTGCTGGATCAAATCCAATCACGTCCAGTATCCTCTTTCCAACCATGGCTAACCTGATGCCTCCAGGAAGTCACTGTACCTCAGAGGCAGATCTAAGAGAGGGCAAATCGCTACGTTTTGCAAGAAGCCTTACCTTGCAGTGGAAATCACTCCTCTCCTGCACCGTTTTAGCCAATCCTCACAGGGAAAAGCAACATTTTGGCTTTGCTTACTGACTACAGCAGCAAGGGAGAAGAGGGATTTACATGACAGGGTAAGGCTTCTTGCAACACTTAGAGCTTTGCCCTCCCTGTAGATCTGCCTCTACTGTACCTGAAAGCAAGATCCCTCCCCTGCTGTTGCTTCCCAGCAACTGGCCTTCAATGGTAGACTTCCTCTGAATCTGGAGATTCTACGCGGCCAACAAGACTAACAGCCTTTTGTGAACTTCTCTTCCTTCATGACATTGTCTAACTCCCTTTTGCATCTGTCTCATGGCCCAATCACACTGTTGCGCAGCGCCCACAAAGCGGATGCTGCTCTGGAGGTAGCTGTTGCAAATGTGCCATAAAGCACATTTGCGATGACTTGCAGGTAAGCAGAGCTGGTGGGAAGGCTGCACCATCCTGCCAGCTCGAATCTGGACCCACAGCTGCTGGAGCAGGTAAGAGCTGCTCCTTGCGGTGCATGACCAGGGGAAACCGGGGGAGGACAGGGTGTTTTGGGTTGGGGTAGAGCAGGGATGGGGCAGTGCTGGCCTGGGAATGGGTGGAGACTGCAGAGAAGGCCTCTGCCATATCCTAACCCTTTCCCAGGGCTCGAAGCCCTATATGGAGCTTCTTAGACTTGTACCAGCAATTTCACTGGCACAAGTAGATCCAAGTAGCTTCAATGGGCAGGCAGGGGTTTGACACAGGGTAAAAGAGCAAATGTTCCCTTATCCCAAAGAGACTTCTGGCCTGCTCAGTTTTGGTGCTGGGTATGGCATGGGCCATGCAGCCCCATTGAGCTATGTGCTCCTGTTGCTGAATAGGATTGGGCGACAGCTTCACTAGCAGCTTCACCACACAGTCGAGCAGTGGATTTCTTACTTTCACTCTGCTTTGCATGAAGATGCTTTTCCTTTTGCTTGTTCTGAATCTGCCACCAATTGATATGTCATAGTGCTCCCCCCAATCAAAGAGCTTGTAGCATTTGTCCATTGATGGCTTCCCATCACACATTCTCTGGTTTTAAACCATAGCTATGGGAGGAGAGCAGAGTGGCGGTAGTTCTGAAGTAGAATTCTCTGCTCATGACATTTGAATTTAATTTCCTCATGCAAAATATTTGAGGAGTTCTATGGGATGCCAAAAGCATTTTGATAAGACAAACAAAAATCTGGAAGTTTCACTCCTTCCTTGCTTTCTTGCCTTCTCACAGACACACACTTGAGAAGAGTTTGCTGGTCTCTTCCAGAAGGACTGGTCCATCCATGAAGCCAAGGTGGTTGTCTCCAGGGGTAGGTTGACCAGGGGTACCCACTGATCTAGCCACACACACACCTTGGCTGCTCCTCTTTCCCTAGGGGAACAGAATGGAAGTGTCTGACACTCTCACCTACCATTCTCCTACACTCTCTTCTCAGAGCTGGCTCATCCATGAGGTCAGTTGAGACAGTCGCCTCTGTCAATCCACTCACTTGAGTGCCCAATTCATCTTGGATTTGACCACGAGGAGTGGCTCCCAATCTCTGGCAGATGTGGCTCCCAATCTCTGGCTATGATGAGCTGTCCTTGGTGCTGATGGATCATGACAGTAAGGCTGATAGCTCTGTTTCAATGTGTCTCATCCGTACAAGGCATGTTAGCCCCTGCTAGTCAACTGGCCCAAGATGCAACTCAATATTAAATTGGGGAAATCCTAGAGTAGGTCTTGACCCCATTAGACCCCAAATCAAAATGGTGTAGTAGTTAGAGTGTTTGACTCAAACCTGGAAGATCTATATTCAAATCCCTACTTAGTTATGGAGCTCACTAGGTGACCTTTGGCCAGTCATTTTCTCTCACACATACCCTCCCATACTCACAGAGTTGTTGGGAGGATGAAAGGGGAACACGCACATTCAAGCTCCTTGAATGGATATTATCTATCTTTGAAAAGATAATAAATCAAGGGAAATCCATTTAAAGCAAGCTTTTGTTGGGGGGGGGAATTGATATGGGATAGAGAAAAGAGGGGTTTTTGTACAATCCCTCCTATGCCCATGGCTTTCTTGAGGCTGGAGAATGCATCTGGAACAAGGGGGCAAGTGAAAAATGAATACATTGTGCTCTGGTTTGGCTCACCAATCAGTCAGTGCGCTGCACATCAGACCCACCCCCTGCTGCCAAAACTGCTGCAAATCTTGGCAAGCCCAAATCCGCCTCATTAGGAAGAGTTTGATGGTTGAGTCTCAGATCAGAATGAAGATTTATGCTGAGGTTTAAGAACAGAGGGATGTCTGGCGGAGATGTTGCTAAGATCTCTGCAGCTGACAGGGTCAGTGGATTGCCCGTCAACTATCGAACACAGACGTCAATGATGCTAGCCCTAAGTGAAAACAAACAACCTGGAGGGGGGAAAAGAGAGCAGTTAATGGTCTTCCTGAGATATCCACTTGGCATGGGAGGTTCTAGCAGTACCTGGCACAAATATCATTCACGACAAAGTGATGTACTACTTAGCACGGCCATCATTTCAGATGTTCGGATGCATATTCCATGCTTACCAATCAGGCTGAAGACCAACAACCCTTTGCTTTGGAAAGAAACTTGGCACTGGATGGATGCTATCTCAGGACTTGGGTATGCAATGCATTTTGACCAGGTGACCTGAGGGATATCAGGCAGCATGTCTGGTTGTGTCTGCGCGCACACGCACACTCCTCCCCACACACACACTTATTTGATCCTTGCATTGTATTCTACATTTCTCCAAGGAACTCATATATAAACACAGGAATCTGCCATACTGTGTCAGACCATTTGACCATCTAAGGCTGCAATCCTATGTACACTTTCCTGAGATTAAACCCTATTGAACACGATTTGACTTCTCAGTAGACATGCATAGAATTGCAGTGTTGTCTGACCAGCCGAAGTTCTCCAGGATTTCAGACAGAAGTCTATTTTTCCAGGCCTACCTGGAGATGCCAGAGATTGAACCTGGAACCTTCTGAATGCAAACATGTGCTCTTCCACTGAGCTCCAGCCTCTCCCCATACTACTGTAGTGCACAAGTCTCTTCCACTCCAGCTGTCCTTACAACAACCCTTCTGAGTCAGGTTAAACTGAGTGAGAGCAATTGACCCAAAGTCTGCTAATGAGCTTCATAGGGATTTGGACCCAGTTCTTCCCCACTGGGAGTCTAACAGCTCAATCCTATGCACATCTACTCAGAAGTAAGTCAAACTCAATTCCATGGGGCTTATGCCCATGGAAGTATGCATAAGTATGCATAGGATTGCAGAATGATACTCTAAGCCGGGCTGGGGCTTGGAGGCACTGTTTTGAAGTGGTTCCGCTCCTTCCTGGCTGACAGATCCAAGAAGGTGGTGCTGGGGGACGCTTGTTCGGCACCCCGGCCTCTTAGGTTTGGGGTGCCGCAAGGTTCCATCTTATCCCCCATGCTGTTTAACATCTACATGAAACCGCTGGGAGAGGTCATCCGGGGGTTTGGAGTGGGGTGCCATCAATATGCTGATGACACCCAACTTTATCTCTCCTTTCCCCCTGATTCTGAGGAGGCGGTTGAGGTCCTGGATCGCTGTCTGGAGGCGGTTGGGGGCTGGATGTGGGCGAACAAGCTGAAATTAAATCCGGATAAGACAGAGGTGCTTTTGGTTCGGAAACCCACAGCTCGGGTATTGGACTATCGTCCTGCTCTGAATGGGGTTGCACTTCCTCTGAAGGAGCAGGTTCGCAGCTTGGGGGTTCTCCTGGATCCACAGCTACACCTGGAGTCCCAGGTGGCGGCTGTGGCCAGGGGAGCCTTTGCTCAGCTTCGGCTGATTCGCCAGCTGTGGCCGTACCTGAGCTGTGCGGACCTGGCCACAGTGACTCACGCCCTAGTGACATCTAGATTAGATTATTGCAATGCGCTCTACGTGGGGCTGCCTTTGAAGACGGTCCGGAAATTACAACTAGTACAGAACGCGGCGGCTTGGGTGGTTGCTGGGGCACGTCGGTTTGACTCTGTCAAGCCGTTGCTTCGGTGGCTACACTGGCTGCTGGTTCTGTTCCGGGCCCAATTCAAGGTGCTAGTTTTGACTTTTAAAGCCCTTTACAGCTCAGGTCCAGGGTATTTGAGGGACCGCCTCCTCCCATATAATCCTACCCGTACTCTTAGATCATCTGGAGGGGCCCTTTTGACTGTGCCGCCACCAGGAGAAGTGAGAGGGGCGGCGGCCAGGAAGAGGGCCTTCTCGGTGGTGGCCCCCCAACTTTAGAATACCCTCCCCTTAGAATTGAGAACTGCTCCCTCGTTGTTAACATTTCGGCGGGGGCTGAAGACCTTTTTATTTCAAAAAGCTTTTAATTGTTGGCAGGCTGGCTGGCTGGTTTGTTATATTTTATACCATATGATCCACAGGGCTTCTTGTTTTTAAATTTTATTGCTTTGTTTTTATTTTGTTTTATTGTATTGTTTTAATATTGTTTTTTAAATGGTTTTTTAATGTTAAATTTCTATTTTTTATGTTGTAATGCCGCCTTGGGTGCCTTCGGGCAAAAAGGTGGGATATAAATCTAATAAATAAATAAATAAATAAATAAATAAATAACCAAGTGTTGGCAAACCTATGACATGCATGTCAAAGTGACATGACACACGACGACGTTTTGGGTGACACGCCAGAGTTCACCAGCGACTTGAGTTTGTTTCACTAGTATTTCATTTTTGTAATGATTTGATGTTTCTTTATACCATGCATAGCCCCACACATGGTTGGGCTGCATATTTTTAAATACATGAATATGTAAAGAATTGTTTCTCTTTCATTTGGGAGGGGGGGAGCAACACACCAACAGAGTCAAGTTAGGCATTTTTGACATGGTGAGCCCAAAAGGTTCACCATCGCTGCTCTAACCACTACACCATCTTGGCTCAAAGAATGCTTTCAACATTCTCGTTCTAATTTCTTTCTGGAATTCTGAATTATGTAGCCTTGTTTCCAAAGTGGAACTCCACGGCCTCTTTCCAACGTTTGTATCCCTGTGCCAGTTCCTTTTTGGCTTTCCCAAAGGGATGCAAAATGTATCTCTTCCACTTGGCCTTTGGTTTGGCTGGCTTTCTACGATGTTGTCCTCCTGTGTGTGGGAGGGACATTTGTTGCTGTTTGAACATCTTTCCATTATTAATTTTAATGGTGTCAATCATCTTGGATGCTGTAGAGGTATCTAATAAATGTTTTATTCAATGATGAGTAAATGGCTTCGTTCAATGAGATTAACTTCAACTTCTCATTAGAAATGTTCAAGAGTCCCTCCTATATTAGACTGGAGCTGATGGATGAATTTGGAGAGTGGAAATTAGAATGCGTTTAACACCCCAGAATTATTCCACATCATTTACTAGTTACCAAATGGAGTTTATTTTGGGAACTGTACTGTAATGTCATGTGCGCATAAACCCATTTACATAGCGATTGTTACATAGTTAGCCCGATACTAACTACTTGGAAACTACTTACAAAGACCTCTTTAAAATGCATCATTGCAAAACAGACTTTTGATTCCCCTTCACTGGAAGCATGGAAATTAAGCAGAATCTATTTTTCAGGTGGAAATTTGCTTCATTGGTTCAAGTTTGGGCGAAACAACAAAGCTGGCTCCGGTGCTTTTCTTGATCTCGTCCACCGACAGTCCTTCCCAGATTTCAATCAGCGTCAATCCGTTTTTCTGATCAACATCAAAGACTGCCTTTTCTGTTATGATGCGATCCACACAATTTTTCCCAGTGATTGGCAAAGTGCAGCTTTCCAAAATTTTGTGGGCATTACCCTTGGCCGAGTGCTCCATCGTGACCACCACTTTAGTTCTTGAGCTAGACACCAAGTCCATGGCACCACCCATTCCTTTCACCATTTTCCCCGGAATCATCCAGTTGGCCAGATCACCATATTTAGACACCTGCATTGCTCCGAGCATAGTCAAATCAACATGTCCCCCTCTAATCATGGCAAAAGACTCATCACTGGAGAAGTAAGAGGCTCCTGGAAGCACAGTGACCGTCTCTTTACCTGCATTGATAAGGTCCGGGTCAACTTCATTTTGAAGTGGATAAGGTCCCAAGCCAAGGACTCCGTTTTCACTCTGTAGGTGGACAGTTATATCTGGACTGATGAAGTTGCTGGCAAGCAGTGGAATGCCAATGCCCAGGTTAGCGTACATGCCATCCTCAAATTCAAGAGCTGCTCGCCTGATGATCCTCTCTCTTACATTATCTCCGCTTTTCTTTTGTTTGCTTTCAGATTCACCTTCTTTTCGGACGGATAATCGCTCAATCCTTTTTTCATACTTATCTCCTTTGATGAGGCGATGGACATAGATCTTGGGAACATGAATATCCTCTGCAGCAAATGATCCTACATCAACAATTTCTTCTACCTCTACCACAGTTGTTCTGGCAGCTTTACACATTGGCTGGTTAAAATTTCTTGCTGTTTTCCTGAAGATAATATTTCCAGCACGATCAGATTTCCATGCCTTCACTAGTGCAAAATCTCCTGTTATTGCTTTTTCCATAATATAGTGACGGCCACCAAATTCTCTGACCTCTCTTGGCTCACTGGCAAGGGCAACAGAGCCATCCTTATTGTATTTGATTGGAGCGCCTCCTTCTTGCACTAAAGTACCATATCCTGTGCTGGTATAAAAAGCTGGAATGCCTGCCCCACCTGCCCGAATCCGTTCAGCAAGAGTACCCTGTGGTGTAAGCTCAACTTCCAGTTCTCCACATAAATACTGCCGCTCAAATTCTGCATTCTCTCCTACATAGGAGGAGACCATGCGTTTTATCTGCTTGGTTTGCAGCAAGAGTCCAAGCCCGAAGTTGTCTACCCCAGCATTATTACTGACAGCTGTTATCCCTTTCACGCCAGACTTCAGTAGAGCTCCTATAAGGTTCTCGGGAATTCCACAGAGTCCAAAACCACCAACAAGGAGAGTGGACCCATTGGGGATGTCTTTCACTGCTTCCACTGGGTCAGTATAGAATTTGGTGTTGTGACAATTGCTGGTTGAAAAATAGCAGCCACAAACCTTGGTCTGGGCTCTTAGGGCGCTCTGGTGCTGCTGCAGGGTTGCAGCACTGCGGGAAGCGGCGGCCGGGAGGCAGCGGCGGCCAAACCGGGCGAGGAGGCTCTGAGCAGCCATCTTCGAGCGGCGCGCAAAGCGAGGAAGGAGCGCGGCTGGGTTGGCGGCGCTGGCGACTGCAGACGCCCAGCCCTCCCGGCGTGATGCTGCTCACATCATTTGCATTTTTATGTTTTTAAAGTCGGGTTTTCTTACAATGCTGTAGTTCCTATTCTGGGTTTAATTGTCAAGTCATTTTGAAGGGCTTAGCAAAAGGCTGAAGATTAGGCTAGGAATACAAAAATGAGTGTAAAAGGATCTGGCAGGGGGGGACTGCTATATCCTCTGAGAACTATGAGCATTCCATCTCCAAAAGGACATCAGAGAGCAGTGGTGTTCCTAGAAGGGGGCAAAATAAGTTTTGCAGGAGCCTGAGTTCCTGAGTAAAGTGGCCCTCTCCCCTCACCTTCACAGCCATTTGTGGCTGCTTTACCCAGAAGCTTAGGCTCCTGCAAAACTTTACATTTTGCCCCACCCCCTTCTAGGAATGCCACTGTCATAGGACATAATCCTAACCATCTTTCCAGCACCAGGGTAAGGGCAATGCAGCTCTGTGGTAAGGGAACACTCCCCTACCTGGAGAAGGCCTCTGTGACTGCCCCCCCCCCCACTGCAGGATGCAGCACACATCCCATTGGCACAGCTATGTCAGTGCTGGAAAGTTAGTAAGGATTGCGCCCATTGAGTGGGAAAGGGTTAGAAAAGGACCATCAAAGTGATTAAAGGGGTGCAGCTCCTTCTCTATAAGAGAAAGCTAAAGCATTTGGGAATTTTTGTAAAAGAAATATGACTAAGGAAACGGGGGGGGAGACAGAAGTGAAGTTTATATAATAGTGCTTGAAGTGGAGTTTATTTGTCTTCTTCCAGAATACTAGAATTTGGGGTCACCTAATGAAGTTGATTGGCAGGAGATTTGAGACTGCCAATAGAACATATTTTTTCATGACCCAAAATTAATTCATGGAATTCATTGCTGCACGATGTGGGGAATGACCATGAACTTAGATGCCTTTCAAAGGTGATTGGACAAGTTGATGGAGGAAGCCAGGTCTACCAATTGTCATTGGCTTTGATGGCTTTAATGGAACTTCCATATTCAGAGGTAGTCTACCTCTGAACACCAGGTGCTGAGGATGAATGGGAGGGGAGGGCTGTTGCCTTCATGCTGAACTTTCGTGATCCAACTTGTCTCTTAAATAACAGGAAAGTTGATTAGATCAACCATCGGATATAATTTCTGGATTTAATGCAGCACATGGTATGTACCAGTAAAATGTCTCAGCAAATGGCTGGTTGAATCATAGAATCATAGAGTTGGAAGGGACCTACAAGGCTATCTAGTCCAACCCCCTGCCTGTAGCAGGAAATCCCTCCTACAGCATCTCCAGCAGGTGATGCACCCACTTTGTTTTCCCCTGAGGAAATCCTGAAAAATCATCATCAGTGCCCTCTTCAAATCAATGGCTCTTGACACTAAAGGTGCCAAATGGAAAAATCTTTATTGGGGTGGCATGCCAATCCTGAGGTTAACCTTTTGTCCTTTGACCTCTGTAAGAGGTGAATAAAAACAGGAAGATTTAAGGAAGATTCTCCTAGACTTCACAACTCAAATCTTTCCTGTGTCTGTACTGAATTCAAACCAGTTTAAACCAGACTGGGTTTGGCCTGGCTGTAATGACTCTTGATCAAACCGTGAGTAGTACAGGGAACATTTAAGAGGGGCCAGATCACTGAAAAATGCCCCTCTCTCCGCACTGATACAGACCAGCTATGGCAGGAATGAAAATTGACAAGGCCTGCCTGCTGTTTTGCTCGAGAAGGAGACAATCAGCAATTGGAAAGTGCATATTGCAGGAGCCAGGACCCTCTCTGTGCAAGCGGCTGTGCTACACAGCGATAAGGGATGGGTCAATAAAGTTTTCTAGAAGTTTCTTTTTTTTCCTTTTCTTTTTTTCAGCAAGGAGGAGACGAAGAAAGGTTAAATGTGAGATGCAATTGATTTTTCTCTCTCTGTTTCCCTTTTTTTTCTTTCCCCCCCGGAGCCAGCCTGGAGGACAGATTGCAGCCCAAACTGACCAACTGACCACAGAGGGGACATTGGAGACCAGGCCAGGGATACTGACCAATGGCTGCCCACACAAGCCCCGTTGCTTAGCAACCCAGCTGGGAGAAGAGAGATGGTAGCGTGAGAGAGATGGATTTTTCCGAATGCAGCAGCCCAGCTGGATCAATTCAGCAACATGGGCTACAGTGACCAAACGGAGTCATTTTTGCTCCAAGCACCTATTGATCTTGCCCGGCTATGGGCATTGAATGAGGTTTAATAAGCCCCCAGTAAGCAGGAACAAGGGCTTAAGTGATCGCCTGGAAGTCAAACATCAACTCCTTTTGTCTTCTCTTCTTCCTCTTTCCTTCTCTCTTTCTTTTTGTAATTGCTGAAGTGCTCATGAGAAAAAATAAAGGACTATAAAATATATTGATAGAAAAATAAACAGGGTCTAAAAAATGGCATTTCATATGTGGTTTAATGCAAGGGTGGGAAGGAATGTTTCAAGGTATCTACGCTACAATTCGTAAATTAAAGCTTCGGTATGTTGGTCAGCAAAGACGTGCTTTAATCTTTAGGGCTGAGTAAGAGCATTGAACACTAATCTATGGAGACTATTTTGGATCTGGTGTGCTATTGTCGGAAACAATACCGGCCCATCTATGAGGCCAGCTAAAGTAGGTGCCTCAGGTGACTAATTAGCAGGGGACATTGGCTGTCTACCTCCATCACTCCTCATTCTCCCTGGATTCAAAACGGAAGAGGCAAATGGAGCAGCAGAGAAAATGTGGAGGAGAGATAGGAAATCAGCTAGCCACTCTTCTCTCCTCTCCTCTCCTCTCCTCTCCTCCCCTCCATTCTTCTGCTTTCCCTCACACCCCAAGGCACCTCAGGGACTAGGCAGTCTCAGGCCAGCCCTGGTCAGGAAAACAGAAAAGGATGAAAGTTCCATCTAGCCGTAAGTGATCATGTTTGGGGTTGGACTAGATGACCTTGTAGGTCCCTTCCAATGACCTTGTAGGTCCCTTCCAACTCTGTGATTCTATGTTTCTTAATTCCTGCATTCCCCTTGGAATTGTCACCAGATGCCTCCCAAAATGAAATTTGGAGGTGCAATGAGAGGGGTCTAGCCTACAACAGTTTTTGCAACAATAATTCTCTTAGTTTTTAAGGTGTCGCAAAACTCACTTGTGTTTTGGTAACAGACCATACTGCCTACCTCTCCAGAAGGAATGTCAATGAAAAGTAGGGGCATTTGGCTAACAGCAACACTTGCAGCATAAACCTATGCAAATTTTCACAAAAGCTCAATAATGCGCCTTACTTACTTTACAATACCTTATTTACAACAATACCTTACTCTCAGGTAAGTGGGCACTGTGTAACAGCCTCAGTTCATCAGCTAAATGAATTGGGCAGCAGAGTTTCAAATCACTAAATCAGTGGTATTCAAATTTTTTAGACTGGGACCCACTTTTTAGAATAGCAGTTGTGTTGGGACCCACCGCAAATGAGATCATTAACCTGGAAGTGATATTGTGGCAGGAAGTGACATCATCAAGCAGGAAGTGCTGTCATTGTAACATAATAAAATGACACTCCTGAAATGCAAATTGGCATTCTTGGATTGCAGCAATTGTACAACCATGAAACATCCCTGACAGAAAGCAAGATGAGGACAAAATATGATGTAACTGAACTAAAAACAAAAATTTTAAAAACCTGCACTTGAAAATTCAAATTGTTAACACTCACAAAAAGAATATAACAAGAGTAAGGTCTGCAGTTTCCAAGATGGCTGCTTCCAGCTTTCCACAACCTACCTGACAACAGGTCATGACCCACCACATGGTCTCAACCCACTGTTTCAATGACACTGCACTAAATTATTAACAGAGGTGCTGTTGCTTCAGACGGCAAGTGCAGTCTTAAAGAGGCATTCCCTCCTGCGTGAGAGAGGCAGAGGAAGGCCATCTTAAACGAGGCATTCCTTTCTGTATCAGAGAGAAAGAGAAGGCCTTTTTGCTGATTAAATTTGCCGTGGCACCTAAAACCAAATACAAATGATCTTTTCTTTTGAACTATCTTTCCCCCCTTTCCATGCCAATGTATGCAGATTTCATCAATGAATTGATTAATTGCTTGAAACCCATACAATTAATCAGCTGAGATTTCTTGAACTGGCCGGCCGCCCTAGATAAAAGTGAGCAACATTTCTCAAGAGGTTTTCAACCTGCTTGTCATAAATGTGCCACCTTGTCTCTGTCCATCATCCCAGCAACAGATTACAAATTGATTTGGTAGCAAGAAAGACCATCACTTGCCCACGCTGTGGATCCTCACGTGTGTGCTATGATAATTTAACACCAATTTAATATAACACCTCTTTTTAAAAAATGGGGTGTGCACAACCTGAGCAAGTTTTTTTTTCCTATAAACAAGAAGGGAATTGCAGTAGAGGAAGAAAGATCCTGGTGCCTCCATTCCAGAATATTCTGGTTGATTTTTGATTTCCAAAGGCACCTCCTCCTTTCTCAGAGTGTGTTTCTCTCTGCATTTCAAAGTCATATCTGAACACTTTGCAGTTTAATCTTTATTACCCATGAGGCCGTGGGATTGAGGCAAGAGGAAAAAAAATAACAATCAAATCAATACAGCAGTATGAATTTACTCCCCACGGGGGCCAAGGTACCAATATTCTCTCCCCCTTTCCACCTTCTATTAAAGAGATAGCGTCAATTTAAGCCTGAGATGTGTTAATTGCCATCATTAAATGGTTGACCCCCTTCGCCTGGGGGATATCACACCTCATTGTTGGGGGGCAGGTTTTAAAGTGGCAGAGGCTCTGTTGTTTGTTTTAAAAATACCAATCCGCTCTTCCCCTCCCACTTTTTTCTCATTCCCCCCCCCCCAAAAAAAACCTCAAAATAGGATTAATTTTCTGGAGAAGATTTCTACGGCATTTTGTGCAATGGAATTAAATAGCAAAATGCATTGAGAGCAAAGGATACCCTTGGAAAAACTTAGACGGTGCTGCAGTTGAATTTATTTTGTTTTTACAATGTGTTATTTGTTGCATTGTATTCTTATTTGTACCTCCGGGTGTTGTTTCAACATAGCAGCCAAGTAAATTACTGGAAGGAATAGAAGGAAGGAAGGAAGGAGTTGGGCTTCAAACTGTTGGACAGCTCCCTGGCTATGTGGGGTGGGGTGGGGTGGAGAGTGATGTATAGCAGTGATTGGAGGAATGACATGTTAATGTAGCTGAGTCCACCCAGTTACATCTACTTATATTACACCTACACTGACTCTCTAGGGTTTGGGGCAGGGGTCTTTTCTAGTCCTAAATGGAGATTCCAAGGTTTGAAACTGGGACTTCTGCATTGAAAACAAGTTTACCCGCCTGAGCTTCAGCCCTTTCCCTAAAAGAAAGGAGGCTCTTGTGCACTGAAAATAAAAGCATTTCAAATGTGGCCCTTCCTTGCTTTGTGAAACGTTGGAGGATATTCTAGAATAGATAGCATTTCTATTTGTATGCAGGCATGCCCCAGTATCTGCTGGGGTTCCGTCCCAGACCCACTCATACACACCCCATGGATACCTGAAACCGTGGATATTGGGGATGCCTTTTTAAAGATAGGGGAACTTCAGTGGTTTTGCTGCAATGAAGTAAAAAAAAAGATTTTGTTTAATGTTCCCCTATCTTTTAAAGGGATGTAGTGGCACTGCAGGTTAAACCGCTGTTCTGCTGAGCTTTCTGACCAGAAGGTTGGGAGTTCAAGACCACGTAAGGGAGTGAGCTCCTGTTGCTTGTCCCAGCTCCTGCCAACCTAGCAGTTCAAAAGCACCTAAAAATGCAAGTAGAGAAATAGGGACCACTTCAGTGGGAAGGTAACGGCGTTCCATGCGCTACGGCGTATAGTCATGCTGGCCACATGAAGCTTGTCCTCGGACCAACGCCGGCTCTACAGGCTTAGAAACGGAGATGAGCACCGCCCCCTACAGTTGGTCATGACTAGACTATTCAGTTGTGGAGAAACCTTTACCTTTATCTTTTAAATAGGCATCCCAGTGTCCATGGTATCCGTGGATAACTGAAAGAGTGGATACCTAATCAGTGGATCCCTGGGTATACCTGTATTTCCACTAGCTTGACCCCACCCATAACCAAAAGGGGTTTTTCCCCCTTTTTCATTAGATTACTGCTTCACCTCCACCCCAGCCCCACATTTCCCCTTAGAAAGAAAACCAGAGGAATGAGTCAACAAGAGGTGAGAGCTCCATTTAAACCAACTCTCTTTATCATTCCAGCTTTGGTGAATGTGAGAAGAAGAAAAAACATGATGTGCTCAATCAAGTCTTGAAAATTAATTATGATTATACTCTGTGGTCTCGATTATAATTGATTAATTGATTTGACCATTCCCCGCATTGGAATTTTTCCTCTTGTTTCATGCACCTGATTGCTTGGAGGATGGGGAGAAGCAAAGGGGGCTGATATGATTGTGGCAAATGGGCTGCCTTAAAAGGAGGCATGAAAGATGTTGTGCCTTTTTCAGAGGGAGGGAGGGAGAGCCTGCTTAGGAGACCTCTGACCTGGAAGTGATCATTCCTAGTCTCAAAAATGTCAAGAATTTAGCTAAGAATGGGGCAACTTCCTTGTGGATTGGCATCTTCACCTTCAGCCAGTCCCTTTCTTCATCTGCAGATTCTTCCGCCTCCACCTCTGAAGCAAAGAGGCTGGCATCTCTCAGATGACATCTCTGACTGCCAGGGACCAAAAGCCTCTGCAGATGAGTGGAGGGGCTGTTGTAGGTTAGCTCCTGTACCTTGAGTCCAGCTTGAGTCCACCTGAAGTTCCTTCTCCCTTCGGCCCTCTTTCTTTGGTGGGAAGACCCAGGAATCTGGACCTGGTTACCAACTGTTATGGACCACAAGACTTTGCAGATAAATGGAGCGGATGCTTCTATACTTGATACCTTCACCCTCAGCAAGGCCGTGAGCCCATCTCCAGCTACTTCTGTCCCAAACACTTGGACTATATCACCGGTCATTAAGGACCAAAACACTCTACAGAGTATTTTACCATCAGCACCCAAGTCTATCCAAAGCTCCTTCCATCCTTTCCCTCTAGAGGGGCCAGTCTGGAGTGTCACCCAATGCCACTGCCTTAGAGAGCAATCCTATACCCCTGTGGTGCCAGCACTACACTGTTGCGCCGGCCAAACACTGTCGCAAACATGCTGTCAAGTGCATCTGTGTTGGCGCTATGGTGCTGGACCAGTGCAAGCAGCAATGCTGACACTCAGGCGCTGCCGTGACTGTCAGTGGTGCCCACCTTCTGCCGGTTGAGTGTTGGCAGTGTGCTGATGGTGTTGGGCCTCGCAGAGGGCGTTTCAGAGGCATGCCGGGGGCATAACTGGGCAGCGCAGTGGGCGGAGAAGGGGTTGTGATGCAGGATGGCCATAGTGCCAAATCCTAAACCCCGTCCCCGGCCAGGGCAGCCCTCATTCGGGCCACTCCTGTCCAAGTTCCTCCACGCCTGCAAAATAGCAGGCGCAGATCCAAGGAGGCTCATAGGGGTTCCTGGGGCTTACGCAGATGCAAGGGGAAAACCTTCCCTTGTCCTGCACATTGCTGCTGCTGCCTCCTAATGGGCTTTAGGATACAGCCCTTATATGTCGGCCTTACTATGTCGGCCTCACTTAGGATTGGGCTGTCAGTCACAGCATGCTGAAGAGGAAAAAAAAGTCCTTTTCTGTGCTCCACTGCACATTTTTTGCAAACCCAAAAGGTGAGATTCCGAGCAATATTTACAGGGACAACCCGAACGAAGGAGCTCCTTCATTTGCCTGGTCTATGTAAAGAAAACTGGAAATTCCGCACTCCCTGGTTTGCAAAAACCATGCAATAGAGAAAATTATCTGTTTCCTTTTTGAGCAAGCGAGAATTGGATCAATGTGGCTTGGAGGGATCACAGTGGATTGGAGGGAGGTGGTAGCAGACTCAAGGTGAAGGACACCCCAAATCTGCTGCCCCTTGTCTCTTCCCCACTATCTGCTGCTGGAGTAAGAGGCATCAGACTGCTTCATGGCTGGGCTGGCGGTGGTGTGAACTATTTACAGAGTCCACTGCCAGGGACCAGAAGACCCTGCTGTATGTATCCCTAGCATAATTGCACCTCTCATTGCAATTTGATTGTAATTGGGGGTCAATCTCGACTGAAAAATGGGGTATAGCTTAATGGTATTTCTTAACTGAAAAACAACAGCTAGGGTGTGAACTGGACAAAAAAGGCCCATCCCCAAACTGTTTCAGGACCAACCATTCCCAACAATCAGATTTCCTAGACAGGTGACAGGAGCTATCATTGCTCACCTAGGGCTGGGCACTCCTGCCCCTTGTGGCAAGTCACCCAAACTACACTTTGGAGGGTTCTTGGGCAGTCCAGTGTTGTTTCTAGGTTCTACCCAGTCTGCTCATTGGCTGTCTCTGACCTGGAAGGACTATAGAGGCTTCTGGGTTAGGCCAGGAACATCCATGGTCAAGAACAGTATCCTCTGTGATTGGTGTGCAGTTATCAATGGCCCTGTGCTTGAAATAGATTTGCCTGAACCCAGTTGAGGACTGTTCAATAAGCTGCTGAACAGATGATGCAGCCTACACTAAGGGTGCAATCCTAACCTGGAGTTAGGCTGGCACAGTTAGGCCAGCAAGGTTTGGCTGGCACAAGGGACACCGTAAAGTATGCCAGCCTAACTCCAGGTTAGGATTGCATTCTCAGGCTGTCATAGTGGAAGCACATGAAAAAATGGATCACCATAATACCTACAATCAGGGATGCTTTTGAGATCAGCCCAACCTCTATGTGGATTTTGGAGTTTCAAATTACTTAATTTTGTTTCCAAAGCAGAACTGATGTATTTGCCATCCTCCATTTTTTATTTCTAAATTTTGTACAGCGCACATGTGGTTTATTGCAACTTCCAGTTCTTCCACATGTCTCTTTGCCCCTCTTATCCATGAATACAGCTAAAACACTAAAAAAAAGAACAAATTTGATGTGATCATACTTTGAATGCCTCACAACTCTCTTTGTGCAGTGAGTTACCAATATTCAAGGCTGCATGTGCACATGTGGTTAAACACCACACAAAGGATTTTTGAGGCAATCACATTGTTTGCTTTTTCGTAGTGTTTTATCAACACACACACACACACACACACACACACACACACACACACACACCATAAGCAGGGAGAAGAGATGCAAATTAACAGAAAGTTGCAGAAAGCTGTGCATCCTCCAAGACTGGAATTGTCGAAATTCTCCTAGTTAAAGTAGAATTCAGGAGGAGCAGAACATAGTTAAGAGTGAAACCGTGAAACAATAAAGGAATGGAATGAATGAAATTTGTTCCTCCCTACATGTAGCAATGTACTGTATCAAATTGGGGCTGTATTTCAAGAGATCTCTTTGGAACATCTGGAGATGACTAGAGCCATCAGGACTAAAGGGGGGTGGGGCACTCATGGCAGAAGTAGGATATTGATTTGTCATTGATCCATGGGAGGCTGCTGCTGATGCAGAGCAAGCAGCTGGCCTTCTATACTTCAGCCCCACATCTCCTACTCTAAGTGGAACAGACCCTTATTCTCTGTTCAGTTGCCATGGTTCTGCTGAAATATAAGGAAAAAACTCATAGTGTGCAGTTCATAGCCCGGACTGGTGGCTTTCATGAGAAATTTTGCCAAATTCTGAATGTATTTATATTAAAAAACTTACAGGTATGCATTTGCAGGACCCTTTCCAGAAAGAGGAATAAATTCTTTTCTGAATCATCCTTTCGATTTTGGGGTTCCATATTCCTGGGTCCTGAAGGCGTGATTCTGAATGCATCTGTTTCACCAACAAGACTGGGTACCGTATTTTGGAATTTCCAAATCCACAGAGAAATCTGGTTTAGGAGAATTTCTGAAGCATCCCTAAAAGGGAGCCTAAATAATTCAGAAGATTAACCACCTCTTCATCTCACCTCACCTCAGGCACAATATGGGAATATATATTCCATAGTACATTTATATAAATATGACATTTATGCCAAGAAGGAAAAGAAAAACAGGCTGTTCAATTATTAATCAGTGGACACACACACACACACACACACACACACACACACACACACA
>JAJKFI010000116.1:3066713-3158076 GCA_029204185.1 Lerista edwardsae
AGAGAGAGAGAGAGAGAGAGAGAGAGAGAGAGAGAGAGAGAGAGAGTTTTCAAAAACTGTGTATGGTCTGCACTTTTCTCTGGCCATTATTATTCATTTCATGTCATGATTATTACTGAAAATAATTTTGTCATTGGGAGATGCCAAAAATTTATGGGCCCCAGGTGCTAAATGACCTTGGCATGCCACTGCTTGTATTTCCTTCTATATGTACTCTAGAGCCAGCTGTTGCTTTTCAACAGGTCATTAACAGAAGCCACCTGCTTGTTCCTCTTGTACAAGCCACTTGTAGGGCATCTGCCTGCTTGCTTGCTTGCTTCCTTCCTTCCTTCCTTCCTTCTCCTGACTGGGATACTGTTCATTGCTCTAGCTATCATGGCCTTGTGGAGGGGACAGCTCAATTCATTGCAGAATCTAGGTTTCAGCACCTTGTATCTATTCCTTGTGAGATGTTTTGGATTGGCCTGCTCACTGAAAGGAGAAACTTCTTTCTTGGCCTGCCTATCCACAGCACCTAACTTTTCTTTTATCTGAAGTCGGCAAGGCCTTCTCTCCATATGGAGAAGCCCTGATCCTGCAAAGAAAGTGCCAAAAACCTAGTCCACGGGCCTCCTTGCAAAATGCTTCCTCCCATGCTTCTTCTCCTTCCCCACTGTTCCCGCGATGCAGCACTGCGGCAGGAGCTCACGCTGGCAAAACCGATCGAGGCGAAATGGTTGATCAATAGGCATATTGAGCGCCTCTTCAAGCTATGATGCTTTTTGCGGATTCAGAACAAGCCTCAAGTTCCAGCCTCAAAGCTGCCCCCTAAGGCCAATCAAACCTGGTGACACTTCAGCCCGTACGGAGAACAACAGGGTCCAGATGAAGAACATGAGAAGGACTCTGCTGGAGTTCCTCTTGAGTCCCACTTCCTGTTTCCCACAATGCCCAGCCAGATGCTTGCAGGAAGCCCAGAGTCAGCACACCAAGGCAGTAGTCCTCCATTTCTGTTCCTTCCCAACAACTGAGAATCAGAGGTATACTGCCTTGAACCAAGGAGGTTCTGCTTGGCTATAATTAAGAATGTAAGGTAAACTCTGTGGAATCAGACCAAAGCCATCCAGGTCCAGCATTCTCCTTCTCACGGTGGCCAACCAGATGCATTCAGGAAGCCGACAGGTAGGGCATAAAAGCATCAGCCTTCCCCATTGTTTGTCTTCAGCCTTTGGTCATCAGCGGTAGATTGTACATAGAGGTTCCATTTAACTACTCCTATCAGTAGCTGTTGAGGGACTCATCCTCCATCAGAGGGAGCCCTCCTGGGTCAAAACCAAAAGTCCATCTAGTCCTCAAGTGTCCTGTTTGCCATAGCAGTCAATGAGATATTTCCAGGAAGGAAATTCACAAGCAAGACATGAAGACATTAGCCCTCCCTTGCTATTGCACCCCTTCCGAGCAATTACAGTATACATATGTTGTTTTTGATCATGGAGGTTCTGCTTAACCACAATAAAGGCTCTTGATCAACCTCTGCTCCTCCATGAATGTGTCTAATCTGCTTTTAAGGACATGTACGTTAGTGGCCATCCCTGCGTCTTGTGGCCATGCCTTTCAGAATTTAAGTATAATCATCATTACACAGTTTGTGTGCAAAAATTCTTCCTTTTGTCAACTGAATGTACTGCCCATTAGTGCCATGGGATGAGCTCCAGATTTATGAAAGAGGAAGAACAACTTCTTCCTATCCATTCTTTCCATGCCATGCGTCATGTGCATTCATTGCACCCTCATTGCCAAGATGTTCTCTGCAAATGGAACCATGAAATTGTGGAGACCCTTTTGGCTCCCCTCTAATAACACACCACATCAAAATAATCACTGTGCAGTGTTTTATTAATATGCACGTGCGAATTGGTGAAGTAGAAACATGAACTGAAGAAAACGAAAATGGCTTCAGGCACAGCACTATGTACAAAATTCAGGGCCTGATCCTAACTAAGGGCTCAATCCTGAGCCCTCCAGCATGGGCAGTATGAATGTACCACCTGGGTGGGTGTCGCAACGTGCCATAAGCTCACGCCACGTGCGAGTGGTCAGGGTTTACCCTGGAGGCAGGAATACAGGACTGGCAGGTGGTGAGTTCACTGGTTCCTGGTGTTGTGCTGGTTCTGGGTGGGGCAGGAGGGCGTTACTGGGGGGGGGAGGGGCAGAGTAGAGGTGGGAGTATGGGCCGTGAGGCCCAATATGGAGGACCTCACATCTGCGCCTGTTAAATAGCTGGTGCAGACACAAGGAGACCCACTGGCAGGTCTCCAAGCTTACTCAGGAGAAGGGGACAAACATTTGGCTCCCACTGTGCCCGCGGCAGCCCAGGATTGTGACCAATTCTAAGTGGCGTGCCGGCAGAACACACATTCCGTTGGCACGCATGGCTGTAAACCGCTTTGTGACAGCACGAAGGTCAGGTGTACAGGTGTGGGAAGGGCAGAGTCTTCCTGCTGGTGCTGGCAGCCAAACGGAGGCTCGCTGGAGCAGGTCAGTTCGACGCAGGGGCAGGGGGAGGGTGGAGTGGGTGGAATAGGGTGGGGAGAGAGGGCAGTGACAGAAGCGGGGGTAGATGGATAAGGCTAGGGAGGGGGTGAGGTCAGTGGCACCAGCACACCATATCCTATTCCCAGGCCTGATCCGCCCAGAGGCGTTTCTACAGAGATGGCAAAGCTCTAAGTTTTGCAAGAAGCCTTACCTTGCAGTAGAAATCACTCCTCTCCTGCACCGTTTTAGCCAATCCTCACAGGGAACAGCAACATCTTGGCGTTGCTTACTGGCTACAGCAGGAAGGGAGAGGAGGGAGAGGAGGGATGGCAAAACTTAGAGCTTTGCCATCCCTGTAGAAATGCCTCTGGATCCACCAATACAGATCAACTCAGACTTGGGCCAGTGATATCATTTACCCATTGCAGCTGCTGGGGCTTACCCTAGGGCAGTGATGGCGAACCTACGACACGCGTGTCAAAGACAACACACCGTGATGTTTTGTCCGGCACACCAGCATTCACCAACACCTGACAACAACTGAGTTTAATTTACTTGTATTTCATTTTTGTAATGAAATTATTTGATGTTTGATATCTCTTTATATAATACATAGCATCACACACAATTGGACTGTATTTTTTTTAAAAAAAATAAATGAATATGTAAAGAACAGTTTCTCTTTTGTTTGGGGGTGGGTGACACACCAGCAGAGTCAAGTTGGGCATTTTCTGAATTTTTGACACACCAAGCCCAAAAGGTTCACCATCACTGATTTGGGGACAAATCACCCCAAGACCACCAGCACCCCAAATTCTTCCTGCAGGATGCAGCATAGATTGTGCCGGCGCTGCTGCATCACTACACCGGAATTTAGAGCGCAATCCTAAACTGGAGTTAGTTTAGGCATAAACTAAGCCAGCAAAGTTTGGCCAGCACAAGGGCTACCATAATGCGTGTTTGGACTACTCTTGGAGTCAGGGAGGATGGCTCATGTCCAGTGATGGGATCAGCTAACGACTCGGGGGAACGCTGGGCGGGCAGCAGGAAGGCTGGGCGGGACTTCCGGGTGATTGATAGCCCATCCGTCCGGGTCCGCCGCCCGCCCGCCCACTGCACGGGCTGCCCCCGGGTGGCACGTACCGCCGCTGCGCGCCCTGGCACCCGGGGCCCCCCTGTCCCCCCCCGACGAGCGGGCACCCCCTCCGAGGCCAGGGCAGCCTGTGCGGTGGGCAGACAGGCAGCGGACCCGGACGGACAGGCTGTCAATCACCCAGAAGTCCCGCCCAGCCTTCCTGCTGCCCGCCCAGCGTCCCCCCGAGTCGTTAGCTGATCCCATCACTGCTCACGTCTGTGTGCTGCTCTCTGACTCCGAGAGCAGTCCAAACATACTTTACAGTGTCCCTTCTGCTGGCCAAACTTTGCTGGTTTAGCTTATGCTGGCCTAACTCAGTTTAGGATTGCGCCCTTAGGATTGCGCCCTTACTGGGTTGTTAGAATGTTCAAGAAGGAGCAATCATGGATTCCTGGTGTGTCAGTTCTATTCTACTCTGATTGGAATAAAACTGGACGAAACGTGACACCTGCCCACGACCACAATTGGCTGTTCCCTTTCCAACTACTGGGGGGGGGGGGGAGAGAATAAAGGAAATACGGGGGGAAAGGTGTCTCTGCATGCCACCTGAGTTATATTTAGGATGACAAGTCTGAAGGCAGCTCCAGGCTCTAAGTAGCCAGTAAGTGTGAAATTGATCCAGCAATTATTGTAAATATAGAGTGAAATCTGGAGGGCTTACAGGATATCTAAGTGCTTTCAAGACCTGGAATTTTTTTTAAGGGTGGGGGAGAGAGAAAGAGGAATGATACTTTTTTTTTACATCCCCCCATGCTTACCTCCATATTTCATATTTGCTCAAGTCCCTTTGCAGGAGATACGCCCCAATCCCTTTGCAGGAGATACGCCCCAATCTTTTGACAATGGAATTTGCCCACTGCAGGCACAATGGAGGAGACCATTAAATTTCAGACAGGCAGGGGTAGAAAGGAAAAGGCAGAGAGGACAAGGAAGGGAGCGAGTGAGGCCAGGGGAGAGACGCACCCCTGTGCAGCCAACCTCAACTTGGGGATGGAAAATTCCCTTTCATAATTAATAAATGAAGAATATTGCTATTCATTAATGCAGCTGTGAAAAAAGTATCGATCTCTGGCTGGCTGCAACGACTGTCTGTGTGTGTGTGTGTGTGTGTGTGTGTGTGTGTGTGTGTGGTTTACATTTTTATACCCGTCTTACTAGCAAGCATCTCTCGAGAATATTTAAAAACCACTGGAACCCAAACTATTTGCAAAGTGGGGATAGGAGAAAACGCTGGACATATGGGTTTGGGGTGGGTGGAAAGGAGAGGTGACAAGAATATTTGGGGTGCAGAGTTTGAGATTGATAGTTCAGCCTCACAGCAGTCCTGCTCAGTTCCTATTTGAATATTTGATTAATAATAGATTAGAGGCAGTGTGGAGAAAATCTTCATGCCAGTCATTTTAAGTAGGTAAAGGCTGGGGCTTTTCAAAGGGAAAGGTGGAAAATGTCTAGAAAGTTTCCAAGTACTGGGGAGGGTTTGGGGTTCTTTGGGGTCATATAAGTGAAAGTTGGCCAGTGTGGTTCATAGAAGTGGACCGAAATAATTTGTTAAAAATCACATTTAGAGGTGAATTTGAGGGTCAACAGAATTTCGAACAAAGCAAAAAAGAACTTTGGTGAGACTGACAGAATGTTTCCAGAAGGTTCTTACACTGGAACACGCAGAAAATGTTATAGCAGCTAGTGGCACTGAGTTCCAAAAGTTACACAAAACTTATGCATATCTGCTCAGAATTCAGTTCCACTGTAGGGCTTACTCCCACAATAATGTGGATAGGATTACAGCCTTAGGACCCAATCCTCTCCAACTTTTCCCGCACCAAACCAGCTGCAATGCAGCCCCAAGGTAAGGAAGAGGAAGCCTCTGTGATAGGGTTCCCAGGTGCAAACTGGAACAGAGTGCCTATACCTTCAACCATTATATAGAAGAGGGAATTTGGCAGGTGCAGCTTTTGAAACCCTTCCATGATGAGCTGCACCTGCCCAAAGTCCCTCTTCTATACAGTGGTTAAAGGTATTGGCACTCTGTCCCAGTTTGTAGCTGGTAACCCTAACTAGATAGGCCTATATTACTCTGTGTTCCGATCATCCCTTTCAGCGCTCAGAACAAACGACCACTTCTCCTGTCTCCAAATTCTTGTTCAGGAGGGGCCTGCACCCCACTATGCCAGGATCCCCACCCTCCTGCTTCCTTGGTCAGCCTTTCTCGCAGCAGATCCCTGTCGATCGATGCAAAATTAATTAGAGTAATCAACTCGTCCGTACCGCGTAGATCATAACGCACAATAAGGCTTTTTGGTGACTAATTGGTGATAACTGACAGCTGGCGTCCCAAGTGTCTTGGAGGTATTAACACTTCCCCCCACCCTCCCAGATTAATTACCTTTTCCCCCCCCTACCACTCGATCAGTTCTTTAGCTGGGGAGGAGTGATGGGGGGAGAAGGTAAGGAGGGAGTTCGGACTTCAACTCTGAGCTGCTTGGCTGTATGTGAGGGACAAACCTGCTGCTCGATCGATCCTATCGGGCTAAACGCGCGTGGTATGCTCGTACCGCCCATGTTCCTGTCACGCAAGGCACCGTAAAGCGCCTCCGGTGCTGGCAGTAGACCATTACCACTGCTGCTGGGCTGATGCCATGGCAACCCCGGCCCTGCGCAGCCTGGAGGGAACACCACAAGCCAGCAAGAAGTGAGTCCACCAGGGGCCAGTGTTATGGCCTTTTGTGGCAGGGCGGGAGGGCGTTCCGGGGTGGGGGGTGGGACAGGAGGCAATTTTCACTGCAGAGGCCTTACAGCCCTAAGGAGTCTCACCTCTGTGCCAGCTAAATAGCCAGTGCACAAGTGAGTAGACCGCTCGCCTGCCCTGCACCTTTACTCCAGGGAAAGTAGATGAGTCCCCTCCTCCCACAGAGCCTCCTCTGGCTGCCTGGCTACCACGGGATGCAGTGGTAGCCACCTGGCTACCGCTGTGCTCCTGAGCGGTTGGGCAGCTTAGGATTGGCTGCCCAGTCTTGCATTTGGATTGTAAATGCGAGGACAGAAATAAATTATGAAATTCATTTGCTCCTCCGCATCTCCAGTTTGGAGACTTGGCTAAGAGGTTGCACTGTGGCTAAAAGGCTGATCAATGCTTTCCCAGATTGAATCTTACCCCTGCCTTCGGCAAGCCACTCCCTCTCAGTCTTTCCCATCTGTAGTATGGGGATAACACATTCACCTTGCAGGGCTGTTGTAAGGATGGCATCAAGAAAATATTTATGAAGCACTTAGTCAGAAAACAGTATATAAATAATGCCAATCATCATCATCATCATCATCATCATCATCATTGTTATTGTTATTAGTGCTTGTAGTATGTATCCAACTATTATGTATTTATTATTAAAATGCTTTGGTTTGCAAAAATTTAATTATACACATCCAGACACACATTTACGGTTATATGTGTTATTCTTGGCAGGAAGGACCCATTCACCAGTGTCTGGTCACTCTGAGAAGTGGCTTCTGCTGTGGAAGCCGCTTAATGGATCTGCCCAGCGCAGCTCCAAAGGGCCGCCCTACCCTCGGAGAAGGGGCGAGCAGCACTTCAGAGCCTCATATGATCATTCCGAAACTGCGGCTGGGGGGCAGGGACAGCCTTACTGGAGGTGTGCCCCTCGGTGCCAACCCTCCTAGGATCTCCCCTGAGCATGTACAGAGTGCTGGGGTTTTTTTACATTGGTGTGTAAAACTCCTCAATGTGGCGGCAGTAGATAAAGAAGTCTTTCTCCCTCTCCCATCATACTGGAATGCAGAGTCATCCCATAAAACTTGCCATAGGTCTGAGACAAAGTAAGAGCTATGCAGACACTGAATGAATGGGGTTCATTACTACAAGAGTAGGAGAAGAGGCTTCCCATCATGTCTGCGAGAATCACTGCTTCAGCCTTGCCTCCTTTCAAACGGCTTCTGTCTACATTAGGTGAAACAGAAGCATTCAATCGTTTTCCACGAAAAAGCACAACAGAATGGCTTGGCCTCAGAGCAGGCGCGTATCTTACCTGTGGTCAGGGATGGCACGAGCCATGGGGCGCCGGGCAACGGTGGGGTGCCATTGCACACGGTCCGGGTGAGACCATGCAGTTTTCGGGGGGGCCGCCCCCCCCTGCCTACCTTACTCTCGAAAATGGAGCGTTTCCAGGGTAAGGGAGGCGTGTCTGAGCGACGTGCAGGGGCGGGGCGATGTCCGGGGGGCACGGTTTCAGCGCCAGCCATGGGGCACGCTCGGGCCTCCATGCGCGCCTGCCTCAGAGGAGGCAACTGTGCTGTCTTTGCCTGATTCAGTGCCTCATGCCCTTTTAATCAGCTTCTGCCAGAGGCACATCATTCTGTCCCAGCCCTACTCTGGCATATAAGTGAATGAGCCAATCATTACCAAAGTAGAGGCATTGCAAAATTACCTGCCCTCAGAGGAGGCTGCCCATTGCAACTCTGCATAAGACACTGCTCTGGCCTCACTTCCTATCAGTGGGCTTCCAGTGAGGATGGAAAATGCGACCATCTTTCCTCACCAATTGGAACAGTCACTCTTGATACAGAGGACCAGCCAAATTATCTGCAATAGAAGGAGGTGTCCTGTGATTCTCAGTGAGTCACTGCCCTGAAGTACCTCTCTCCAATCAGGATGTATGCCCCCCAAAATGACTCATGCAGAACTACAGAAAGCGTGCTCCTTTATGTGTGGGCAATTCCAACTCTGACCCACTCTCAACATAAGCCTTTGAAGGGAGTGTGAAAATGCCGCGTAGGTCCTATTTGAATGAGTGCAGAGGAAGAAGTGCAATATGCCTATCAGAGATTGGGGGAACCTGGCTTCAGCATAAAGGGGAGATGTTCTTCTCCCTTTGCCCCTCCTTCTCTCTTATTGTTTATTATTGGAACTTACAAGAAGCTAAAGACCTCCACAATTATCTGGCAGATACTTAAGTGCAATTGAGCAATTGTCACTAACTTGAATGGTCTGCCATGCTCTAATGACAGGAGCAGTGAAAAGAAGCTACTTTCCACCGATTAGAGGGGGCCCTTTACATCTGTTCTGGGCCAAAAGGCAGTGTGGTGTAGTGGAGCAAGAGAAAGAGGGAGAGACCAGGGTTCAAAGGCCTGCTCACCCACGAAGTTTATTGGTGATCCTGGATCAGTCATTGCTCTTGTGGGATTAGCCAACCTCAGAGGGTTGTCGCAAGGATCAATGGGAGCTATGCAGGATCTGAAGCTTTGCAGAGCAGAGTAAGCAAAATGTACTCTATATATGCTTAGAGATACTTTTCCTGTATTACAGAACATCATTGTATTATTTGGAAATGCAACTGTATAGTGACATGTGATGCACAGGAGCATCTCTCTGGGCATGTGCAGACTGCCTTTCACTTACAGTATGTTATTTTGCACAGTCCCACAGGGCATGACCATAGGTAGGAAAGAAGATTGTTAAAGCACTGCCAAAAAGGGGATCTTGATGCAATTATCTGTATCGTCACATCAATAATCTTTTTGCATGGCGTTCGACCAATGGACAGGCACGCCTGTGTGTGTCAGCCAAGCATCTCACAAGAAAGAAACTGGATGCCATCATACTTGCAATCCCATCAAGATTGCTTTTGTGTAGTGTTTCATAAATGCGTATAAGAAATGCATAATTAAGAAAAAGACGAAGAAACGGGCAGCTTTGGCAAAGTGGTGCACGCCCTGATTCTGGAATTCATTTCTGAAATACTCCCAGTTAAATCAGAAGTGAAACAGGAGGAGTGAAACAGAAAGCAGAGCTCGACTTCCAGAACCACAAAATAATGGAACAAGGGAAATCTCATCTGTACTCTCTGGGTCCAGCTCTCTGGCAGTGGGGACTTACTCCTGTGTAAACATGCATAGGATTGTGTTGTAGGTCGTAGATTGTATTTGGCCCAACAGGACACCAGCACCCAGTAGTGGAGGGGGGGGGGAATCCAGTCCCAATTCCAATCCCACTCCAACCTCTCAGCTCGGTTCTCTATGATCCTTAATAATTACAGCTGCGAGTCAATAGCAATTAGGCCTAACAGCCACTCAACGGAATTGACGCAAATTATTTTAATTTTATGTTTCCATTGACCAGCCCTTTCCAGGTTGGTGCTCCCTCACTCACACACTGCTTTCATCCTCTATTCCCATTTGGAGGGAACAGCAGGGGTGGAGGGGAGGGGAGAGGGAAGAAGGAGAAAGCCAGGGAAACCGAGGCATAATTAATTGCCCATTCAGCACCGACCAGCTCGCTGAACACCCACTTACAGATAATTAATTCCCTCCCCCTCCCCCAACACACACCCTTTCTCATCACTTGTCTAAAATGACAGGGCCAGTTAGACATCAGGTGGCAACACTTCCCGCTTGAGCCTCTGCCTGAGCTATGAAGCGAAAAGGTGGGTGGTTTCTCATGCTGAATTGAAGTGGCTGAGCTTTAAGCCTGGCGTAGGAGAGGAAGGAGTGAATAGCCTTCAAGACAAGTTTCTAGTCCTCATGGCTATGGAAAACACAATTATACACAAGAAAAGTATGTGGCTTCTTTTGGTAGGAGACTCTGGGATGCCCACACCAAGAATATGAATCTTCCACTACTGAGTCTTCTTCAGATACTCCCCAAGAGTGAGTTATTTGCCTGTATACTGCTTTGCAAGTTATATAAATGTGGAGAAGTGATATAAATGTATATTACATTTTCATCCCACTCTGCCTCCCAAGTGCATGGGGCGGAATGGATGGTGTGCTCTCCATTTTATCTATCTATCCTAACCCTAATCTTATCTATTTATTTTATCTGACTAAGGTAGATTAGTCAGTGTGCAAGCAAGTGAGAGATTGAGAGAGACTGAAAAATGAGCATCAGGCCTGAGCAGGGATTTGAACCTCATCCCAAACACATTAACTACTACATCACATGGGTTCTCAGTTCTGGAACTGTGGTAGGGATACATCTGAAATTCCTCTAATCCAAACAACTCTCTGGATTTTAGAGTGCCCAATTACTTGGCCTTGTTTTCAGAATGGAACTTATTTAGAAATCCTCAGTTTCATTTTTTTATTTCTAAATTGCACATGCAGAGTTTGCTGAAGCTTTCCATTCATGGGCATCTTCCCTGCCCTACATTACAGACGTACAATTATGCATTGCTAAAACACTGCAAAAAAGCAAACTTGGTCATATGCATGACTGCATCAGAACCCTTTGTGACTGGGTTTTGTAGATGTACAGGAACGCATGGACTTATCAGGAAAGCACTGCATAAAAAGAGCTTCATATAGCTATACGCACATCAACATTTTGGGGGCAGTGCTTCATCAGTGTGCATAGACACATTGGTAACATGTCAAGAGGAGAAAGATGGAAATGAACAGAAAGCTATGACAAACTGCGCACATTCCAGTTCCAGAATCGATGGGAGTAATTCTCCTGGCTGAACAGGCATTCGGGAAGACATTGAGCAGAGCACACAGCAAAATTCTGGAATTCAGGGAGAGAATGAAATACATCCAGTGATGTCATCCGGGCGCACCAGGAACCGGAACGCCCGGATGATTGGCAGCCCTCCGCCCCTATGGCGGAGGCCAGCCACACCTCCCTGCGCCTGGAATCGCTCCATTTCAGAGCGATTCGGACGCACGGGAGGGCGGGAGGACCCAGAAACAGTGCGCCCATCCTCGGGAGAGGCGGCACGGCCCGGGCCCGTCCACGGAACTAGTGGAACGGCGTACCGGCCCGTTCCACCAGGATGACACCGCTGAATACATCCACTCATCCCTAAGTTGCAGACATACCAGACATACCAGAAAGCACAATTTTGGAAAGTAGGGTCGGCTCTAGGATTGGCAGGGCCCAATGCGGGGCATTCCTGTGGGGGCCCCCACACTCCCCACAGGGCCCCCCACTCACCAAGAAGAGCACTTGTGGTGCCACACACAAAGTGTGGCACCTGAAAATAGTTGGCGGTGACAGGATGACGTCACTGCCAATTGCTTCCAGGAGGCCCATTTTGGGCACTTCAGAAAATGGGGCAGCTGAGAGGGCCCCAGGTAAAGTTGCTCTGCTTGCCTCACAGACCTACATACACCCCAAGATCTCTCTCTTGAGCTGTCACAGACAGCTCAGAATCCATTAGCCTATAGGTGAAGTTTTGGTTTTTTGCCCCAATGTGCATCACTTCACACTTGTCTACGTTGAAATGTATCTGCCATTTTGCTGCCCATTCCCCCAACTTGGAGAGATCCTTCTGGAGCTCTTCACAATCCCCTCTGGTCTTCACCACCCGGAAAAGTTTTGTGTCATCCGCAAACTTGGCCACCTTGCT
The DNA here is from genome assembly GCA_029204185.1 of Lerista edwardsae. Classification (NCBI taxonomy): domain Eukaryota; kingdom Metazoa; phylum Chordata; class Lepidosauria; order Squamata; family Scincidae; genus Lerista; species Lerista edwardsae. The sequence continues at coordinate 3,078,720 of JAJKFI010000116.1, forward strand.
GCTTATCCCCGTCTCCAGGTCGTTTATGAACAAGTTGAAAAGCACCGGCCGCAAGACAGATCCCTGGGGCACTCTGCTTTTCACCTCTCTCCACTGTGAAAATTGCCCATTGACCCCCACTCTCTGTTTCCTGGCCCTCAACCAATTCTGAATCCATAAGAGGACCTGCCCTCTTATTCCCTGACTGTGAAGTTTCTTCAGCAGCCTTTTATTTGGTGGGGGACTGTGTCAATCGCCTTCTGAAAATCCAGGTATATGATATCCACAGGTTCACCCACATCCATATGCCTGCTGACCTTTTCAAAGAATTCCAAAAGGTTTGTGAGGCAAGACATATTGGCCATTATGGGGCACATGAAGAAGGAAAACACGACGGGAGAAGGGAACCACAGAGCAAGCTGGAGCAGAATGAAAGATGACAGATGTAGGAAGGAGGAAAGGAAAGAGGAGGAATTGGAGGTTGGAAATTTGGAATCAGTCCCAGCTGTAGAGGCACAATCTGCCTATTTGTTCCTCAACATGGGACGGAGCCCTCTAGCTCCCTTCCTCTCTCCCTTTGTTTCTGTCTGCTGCCGGCCTCCCAGCCATGCAGGAGCCCGATCAATAGGCCCACAGCCTTAGCATGGATCACACATGCAAAGAGCAGATTTCTGGGATCGATGTGGAGGTGGGGGAGAAACAGCGATGTGGATGGGCCGTTTCCACAGCAACAGGGACTGTTCCTTCCCACTGCCCCCCCCCCCGCCCACACCCAGCCAACCACCAACACCTTTCTGAACAACAACAACAACCCCCCCACAATGCATTTCTCCCATCTTAAAGAGCCTCTGGGTAGGGTGGAATTCCAAACATCAATATTTATGAATATTGGGAGTTCAATCCTTTGGAAATGAATAGACATTGCACGGAAATTTTTGCTTTTGCAGCTCAATAAAAAAATAATTAGGCAGCATGCAAAGCAATGTGGAAGAAGGATCGGGTTAAGAAAAATATGGGGGCTTGGAGATGGTGATTGAGACAAGGGGGGAGCTGGGGAGCTGGAAAACACAACTTCCTTTGGCCTGGTGTATATGCTGATGTTGCAACATCCTTGCTCTGTATTCTAAGCTGTCAGGACATTGTCCCTGATGAATGCTTCTCTACCAAGTGAAAAGGTTTCTCCTCCCAGTGGCTGATGACCACCGTTTTCCCCCACAATCCCCCTCTCTGATAATCACTACATGTTCAGGGCCCCTGAGAGCTGGCACTGAGCCCGGGGCAAGATGCCTGATTCCCGTCCCCTTCCTAATAAATAAAAAAATACATAAATTTGTTTTGTACTGTTTAGAGATTTCCGCCCCTTCCTCCCACTCTTCAGACATGTACATGTGGGCATTCCAAGAGGACTTCTGGGGAAAATGGCAGCTGCCAGTGGAGGAGGCACCATTTTCCCGAACTCACTCCCTCAGAACAACAAGGGAAGGCAGGGGTCCATTTTCAGCCCTGCTTATCTGCCCTTTGCCCAGATTTTGAGCAGCAAGATCGAATCTGAATTGTTTTGGTGCCAATGGCAGTGAGTGAATATGTTTCTTTGGATTCCAGGCTCTCTGACAAAGCTTCTCTCCAAAACTCCACACCCAGCCAGGTCCTGCCAGGTCCAGTACCTGGAATCAGATGAGACATCTGCAGGACAGGAAGAGGAATCCCACAGAAAACAGTACATTCTAGGGAGGAGTTGGCTGCCCCTCCTGGGGACTCTGCTAAGAACTGCCACTCTTGGACTCAGAATTCAAACACGGAGCCCTTGCCACATGCCTAGAGCAGTGGTTCTCTCAGGACCCACAGGAAGTGATGTCATTAACCTGGAAGTGATGTCATGGCAGGAAGTGACATCATCAAGCAGGAAGTGCTATCATTGTAACATAATAAAACGACACCCCTGAAATGCAAAATTCAAATTGGCATTCTTGGGCTACAGCAATTGTAACCATTGTAACCATGAAACATCACTGACAGAAAGCAAGATTATGATAAAGTATGATGTAAAAGCACTGAACCCAAAACATTTTTAATAAAATAAAATAAAACCCTCACTTGAAAATTCAAACTGTTAACACTCACAAAAGGAATATAGCAAGAGTAAGGTCTGCAGCTTCCAAGATGGCTGCTCCCAGCTCTCCACCACCCACCTGGTATCATGTTGCAACCCACTAAGTGGGTCCCAACCCACAATTCAAATAACACCAGCCTAGAGCAACATTAAGCATTCTCTAATGTTTCAGAACATTCCACAATCACTCTCTACAACCCAACTACAAGGATATCACCCTTGCCTGGTAGTAGGAGGCCTGCCTTCCTCAAGTTCTGCCTCTGAGGATGAAGCCCTAAGTTCCTCTGGGTTTAGGACCTCTACTGATGGACCAAGGAGGGTTGGCTGGCTGGTGGCCTGCTGGAACATCTCTCAGCTACCGTCTGGCTGATTCAACCCCTCATACTCAGCTCCTTGCCTGAGCTGTCTCGTGGACATCTCTGCTATTTCCGCCACTGTGCCGAGGACCCTGGCCTCGAGGCTAGCCTCCCCTCCCACCTGGACAGCTCCCCCATTTCCCACTTAAGCCTGTGACTCCTGGCCGCACCTGTGGCAAGAGGAATGGGATATCGCCCCCAACCCCACCCGCCAGGATTTGGCAGAATGAATGCTTCTTTCCCAGGGCTCTCTCGGATGCTCTTCTCCCCTACTTCTCTGCCATGGAGTTTCCCAGGGGCACTGTGCAAATTAATTAGATAATGCATTTCAAGAGCTTTGCAAATGAAGTTTGGAGTATGGCGGCAGTCAGAAGCTTTAATGTACCCAGATGGAAGATATGGCTGCTGTTTATTAATTCGATGATTAAGTATTATTATTAAACATCCAGCCCCACTCTCACCTGCCTTGCCCTTTCTGTGCTGGCATCCTGACCTACGTCTTCCAGAGCCAACAGCCCACAGCTTCTTCAGTCCTCTTAAGTCATGTGTCAGGTTTCTACTCCCAGCCCCTTTCTTGTCCCTTTCTTGTCCAGTTATCAGATATATGCAATGAAGCACCCACTGTGTGCCAATAATAGCCTGTTTCTATAAACTTCTGTCAGTCTCATAGCCCAATCCTATCCTGCGCTGGAACAGGCAGGTCAACTGGCCTACATTGTATCCAGTGGAGGAAAGGAGGTGGCTGCAGCACTACTTAGAGAAAGGGGAATTATTGAGGCAGCCACCTGAATAGGGCTATTTGGATCTGTGCCAACAAAATCACTGGTGCAAGTCTGTAAAACACAGCCCAAAAATGAACGTTATGCAATCGGAGAAATAATATCAGCATTTTTTTTTTTGCAGTGTTTTACAAATATGCAAATGCACATCAGTAGCATGGGGGTTGGGTGGGGAGGAAATGCTACACCTGTAAAAAGGAGCACAGGTAGAGAGACCTGTGAATATTTGTAATAGAATATAAAAAGAGCCCTGCTCTGGAACTTGCAAAGATGCAAATATTTATCTAGTTCAGTATTAGATTTTCAGCAGTGGTCAACTAGATGCATCCAAAGAAGGCATTCATTCATTCATTCATTCATTCATTCATTCATTCATTCATTCATTCATTTATTTATTTATTTATTTATTTATTTCCGCAAAAAAGCTCTCAAAGTAGTTTACATAGCAAAAAGAATACAAAGCAGGGGTGTAGCTAAAGAAGTGCAGGGGTTGCAATTGCATTGGGCAACAAACATTAGGAGGGCAACAAGCTGAGCCTGACACTAGTGGCCAAAATTATGAAAACTTTTGTATGTATGAATAACACCATCATATTATATGTCATTCCATGCAGAATTTAATGCAGAATGCAATGAAACCAATTGGAGTGTAATATCTTCATTCTATCAAAAGTTCTGGCCAAAAAAAGAAGAAAATGAAAATACATCTGAGACGTCATTTCCTATTGTGATGTCACTTCTGGGGCATCATTTTGCCCTCTGCAGCAGGCTACACTTTTATTAGCTACACCAGTGATACAAAGATGGTTTCTTGAACCAAAGTTGCTTGCAAATAAGAGCATATTTCTAAAAAAAAATATACAAGGGAAACAGTAGCAAACAGCCACTGAGATGGGTGTTATGCTGGGATGAATAGGGACAGTTGCTTTTCCCCTACTGTGTATAAGAAAACCACCACTTTAAATGCTACCTCTTTGCCCATTTAACACAGGGCTTTCCCCTAGTGTTTTCCCTCCGCAGCTTGATATTCAGAGGTAGACTGCTTCTGAACATGGAGGCTCCATTCAGAGATAGTCAAGAATAAGAGTACTAGATCAAAGGGCTCATCTAATTCAGGATCCTGTTTTGCATCCAGCCAGATGCTTCCTGGGAGGCCACAAGCAGAGAATGAACATCAACAGCAATGCGTTCTTGGGTTAGCGACCTGAAAATAAAGACTATCCAAGGGAAATTGGGATAGCTGGAGCATATATTGAGCCCAAGTGCCTGGCACTGTGAGGCCACAAACCCTGAAAGGCAGCACGACACCATCCAAGCATTAAAATGCTCAAAATTACGATCTCTAAGTGTGGGGAGTGAACTTTCTGGGCTGGAGGGAAACATATTGATTTGTTGGCAAGACTCCTGGCACTTGGCCCAAGGAGTCTTTAAAATGTTGCTTCCCCCAACCCCCTTTTGCTTTCTGCTCCCTTTGAGACCAAGAAGGAAGTAAATTTTAAAAGTCAGTTGTGTGGAAATTAGCTCTTTTTTGCTGATAGTTTGGGCTCCATTTGTCTCCATTGTCTGTAAATTAGTCTTCCACAGGAGAGTAATCAGACGGCTAATATAGACACAAATGAAATCAGCTGTTGTTAACTATTCAAAACAAGAGCTCTGTAAAGGCTGGGACTGGTAAGTCCTCTGACAGGGGGGGCACCAAAGGAGGGTGAGACAAGACAACACAAATGGAACCACCCATAAATCGAGCATTAGGGTGGATCATTCTGGTGCCACTCCAAATGCATTCAACTTTGCATGTCTTCTTAATTGATCCCAGGTAAGAGCAGAAGATGTTCTTATGATGAGATGAACCAACAATCCACCAGCCCACTACTGATAAAATGACTGCCACACTCTCCACTACCTCAACTCTAGAAGAATATAGGATGAGACTTCCTGGATCCAAAGATCCATCTGGTTCAGCATCCTGTTTCCAACAGCAGCTGGTCAGAAGCCCACAAGCAGAACATGAAGGCCTGCTTCAGGCCTTCCATTTATCCCCAGCATGGGTTATTCAGAGGTAGACTGCCCTTACACACAGAAGCTCTTTTTAGCTGTCTTTGCTAATAGGTGCTGAAAGGGGTGCGGTCCTATCCCCCTTCCTTGCCACTGGAACTAGAATCTAGCGAGGTTTGCTTTACAGCCATCACAAATGGCCTTATAGAAGCACATGGAGTCCTGCACTTTGGCCATCAACTGTGATTAGCTAAATGGAACCTCCATGTTTAGAGCTACTCTAAGTCTGCATGCCAGCTGTTGATGGGCCCAAACCACAAGGGTTGTCACCCTCATGCCCTGCTTATGGGTTTCCTGGAGGCATCTTGATTGCCCATTCAGAATACCAACCTAGATGACCCTTGGCTCCTTTCCAGCAACACAATTCTTACATTCTTATGACAATCCCCTTTAGTTAATGTGAGGTGCAGCCCAGCTCTGAGCTCTGTGTAGTGTATTGCTAAGAGTGTCAGGATTGGACCTGGGAGGGCTGAGTTCAAATCCCTGCTCATGAAGCTTATTGTGTGACCTTAAACTCATTACCAGCTTTACAGGGTTGTGGTGAGGATCAAATGGACAAAGGGTGAACTACCGGCGCTGTCCAGATCTCCTTGGTTGAAAGTCCGGATGAAAATAGCAAAATTAGCATTAGTAACCCACCCTTCCAGCCTTTCTAGCTCCCTGCTTTCCAAAGTGGATGATTAGGAGATGTGAACTGAAGGCAAGCGGGGGAGGAATCTTTATTCCTTGGGACTGGAGGAGGGAAAGAAAAGAAGAAATAAAAAATCACGTCTCTCCTTCTGAAATGAGGTTCGGCGGGGAGCCTTGTCGTAGCACCTTGCAGGCTCTGGCTCGGTCAATCAAATCGATACCTGATTGAGGCTGGCTGGAAAGGGACTGCAGGAGAGCATGCCAGAGCGGGCTGGACAGGGGAGGCGGGCAGGATGGAAGCAAGCAGGAGGTGAGCTTTCCCTTGCAGCCTCTTGTTTGCCATTGGAAATACAGTATGGCATGTTTTATGGGGGGAATCTGGAACATATTGCCATGCCCCAGCATGATCCAGGGTGGAGATGTAAGGCTAGTTCTTGAGTTCGACCTAGATCAGGCTGGATTTTTACTTCTGTGTGTTGCAGTAAGAGAAGATTCTCCCTGTTCCATTGTCCCTGTTCCATGGTTTCTCAGATTCACTTTGTCCTGTCTTCCAAACTCTGAATCAATTCGAAGCATTTCTAAACTGAATTCTGGGATTGGGATGTGCTGCATTTGTTGCATCTTCCAGGTCCTTCCTTTGCTTCTCGTTTTGTTCCCTGCATTATTCATGCCTGGGTAAAACCCTAGGAAAAAACCCCAGTATGATTCTGTGTGCAATTGCACCAAGATCCCTTTGGTGCAGTGCGTTGCTGATGAGCACATGGGTGTAACACCGTGCAGGAGAATCCTTAAGGAGCCATCCTACAATTGCATCAAGATTGGCTTGTGTGGGTGTGATTTTATCAATGTGACCAGACTCAATGGTGATAAGCATTTTTGTCCCACTTAATTAAGGAAAGGGATGGGGGCAAACAGAACACCAGAAGAGATACACTGTATCTGTGTATCTGTGTACACTGTACACTGCATGCCAAAGACTGCCCCCCTTATGCAATGTTGTCCCAGCTTCTGCTGTTCCCATGCCCCAATGTTCTAGCTGAGCATTTCCCTCCCCTCCATATTTCCTCTTTGTCTCTGTCCCTCTCTTCCCTTTCCAATCCAGGGCATAGAAGGAGGAGGAAGAGCAATGCAGGCTAGTAGGTGGACAGAGAAGGGCGTTCCCCACCTATCTGTTGCCTGAGGCAACCACTTCTGTTGGCCTCTTGGACAGGCCGGCCCTGCTCCAAAGTCAGCCCCCTTGCCCTATCCACAGTTACATTGCCTGTTGTGTAAGTCCTATCTGAACATTCCGTCTCTGTGGAGAAGGAACACATGTTGCGGGGTTGCAGGACAATCCTAGCAGGGCCTGCCTCCACCCACATGCCCTGCAACCCCATCCTGCCACCATGCTTATCCAGCATCCCTAATCACAGGGAGAATCTCTCATCAGACAAAAGCCGAAAGCGTGGCAGAAGTGTGGGGCTGTGGGATGCAATGAGAGGGAGGCTTTCCACACACTCCCGTTTGGCACCTCCCAAGGTACGCTGTCCTGGGTTCAGAATATCTGAACAGGATGCACATGGTGGTTTGGAGGAAATCATCAATTTCCCATATCCAAATTTGGAGCCTCATTGAATATGTGGCTGCAGTGGCATTGCTAGGGGTGTGTGGCAGTGCAGCCCACACCAGGTGACACCATCAGGGGGGTGCCACCAAAATGACACCCTCCCTGTCACCCCCTGTGAGGCCCCCAGGTCCATTGCTCAGCTCTCCACTGCCTTCTGCACCACCCAAAGTCAGGGGTCTCAGTACAGCTGGCTACCTCAATGGGTAGCTCCCCAGCATGCCTTGTGCTGTGTCAGCTGTGATGCTACCCAGACAAGGAAGCTGGTTGGCATAGCACAAGGCATGCTGGGGCAATACCCGGCAAGGTAGCCAGATGCTCTGCAACCCCTGATAAGAGGGCAGGGCAGGAAGTGACACACCGTGAGGCCAGAAGCAGTGAGGCCAGCCCCCAAGCACTGGGTGACACCAAACCAGGTCATGCCATTGTGTGGCTGCCCCCTCCCAGCTGACTATATCTGGTGCTTCCATATCTCAATCTAACCAGCTAGCCACTGCATCAGGCTGATCCTCGCATGTCACAATGAGAACTTTGTACAATGAGAACTTTGTGTAACAAATAATTCCCCAGTCTTGCCCTGTAAGCACGTGCGCTTCCTCTGCTATCTCCCTGGTATCTCTTTAAGCTGGTGAGCCTTCAGGACACAAGCCTGTCTTTTCACTCAGTAGTATTACTGTCTGACAAGCCATTATACAAATCTAAGTTGCAACCATAGTTAGAATATCAATCAATCAATCAATCAATCAACAGGTACTTATATACCGCTTTTCAACACGAAGTTCACAAAGCTGTTTACAGGCAAATAGTAATAATGAAGTTAAATGGCTCCCTGTCCCAAAAGGGCTCACAATCTAAAAAAAGGCAGACCGCCAGCAACAGCCACTAGAAAGACTGCGCAGGGGTGAAGAGGGACAGTTACTCTCCTCCTGCTAAATATAAGAGGAACACCACTGGAAAAAGTGCCTCTTGTCCAGTTAGCAGGGGTAAATATGGTGTGCAGTTCCAAATTGCCCTGTCATGGTAGATTTCACAGAGCTGGGCAAGGGGCATAAATGTGTAACAAAAGTGATCAGGGGAATTGAAACACCTTCCCTATGAAGGACCTAAGGTTCAATCATTTGGGGCTTTTGGATTTAGAAAGATAATCAGGGACCAGTTTGGATGATACTGATCCCATCTGACCAGCATGTTAAATGACATGCGTGCTCATGGCGCATGAATGTCCTGGCTCCTCCCCTTGCTTTCCTAAGAAATCTTCCATATCGTGTCAGGGGAGGTAGTTCGTTGGAATGTCTCTCCAACTTACACACTGCTACACTGATCTTTAAAGGAAATTTAGCAATGCATGAATGGGATGGTTTGAAGGAGCTGCTTCCCCCCCCCCCACATACACACACACACAATCATTAGAGACAATAATGGGGGAAGCAGGGGAAGTGAGGGGAGGGGAACAGGATATGCCTACATCATGAACACGCATGTAGATTTGCATGAACACATGAGCACGCATCGGGCAACATTGATATAATTCAAAATATCCCAAGAGGAGGCAACAAAATAGAGGTTTCTAAAATTAGAGACTGTGTAGAGGGGGGATAATTATTCCCTCTCTCTCTAGAACAGTTCAGGCCATCTATTCCAGCTTCCAGCTTCCCACAGCGGCCAACCCGATGCCTCCGGAAGCCCCAAAGAGGGACATGTAGGCAAATAAACTATGCGGCTGAATTGATTGGTGGTGAGGTCAGGACAGGCACAGCACTTCTTCACACACCGCGCATAATTATCTCACCGAATCTGCTACCACAAGATGCAGCGACGGCCACTAGCTTAGAAGGTTTTGTTTTTTTTTTAATTGGACAAGCACACAGCAAATGGCTCTTAGTCGCAACCGCTAAATGGAACCTCAATCTCCTGAGAGAGCATCACTTTGGAACGGGAGGCGCCACTGAGACAAACAATGGGGGTACAGCACATGCCATTCCTGCAGAAGGCTGGATCCCTGGCATCTTCTGTTAGAAGAATCTCAGGTGGGGAAAGACCTCAGGTGAGTCGACTCAGGTGAGTCGACAGACACACAGATGGTTCGATGCTCTATAAGGCAGCTTCATATGTTCAACAGAGCATCTGCTGCTCCGCAATGGAGGCTCATATTTTCCATGCAGAAGGTTTCAGTTTCAAATCCAGGTATTTTCTGTCATGTGATTGGGAAAGTGTGTTCCACCACCAGCACCACCTAAAACTCTAGAGAGCTGCTGCCAGTCAGAGGAGACCATGATTAGATGGACCAGTGGTCTGACTCCTGATTGATTGGATTGACTGAATGCATTTACAGCCTGCCTTCTTCCCACAATTGTGGGTACCCAAGGCAGCTTCTAAGGCAGTCAGGCCATACATTGGGAATCAGTTGCAGAGCATTCATTTGCATGAATTTGCATGAATACCTTCCCAGTTTCAATCTGAAAGGACCTCAGTTAGCAGTGCTGAGAAAGGCCTCAGAGGGCCACTAATAGCTTGGCAGTACTGGGCAGGATGGTCCAATGGTCAGATTCCAAATAAAGCTTACAAGAATCAAATCTCCATCCTGCATCTCTCCACAAAGGGGAACCTAGAACACTGTCCTACATCAAACCAGTCCATCTAACTCAGTTTCATCTACATACACTGGCGGCAGCTGTCTGGGCCTCATTCCCAGCCTTCCATTGGGATGCTGCCAGGGCTAGAACCTGAGACCTTCTAAAGGTCAGAGAAGTTGCTCTGCCATTGAGCTATGGCTTGTTCTCTAGAACCGGCCCCCAAAGAGAAGAATCCACATTGGGAAAGCCATGCGCTGGCTCTCCTCTGTGGGGACTGTCGAACATCAATGTCCTCTCGTCCCACAGATTTTGCAGACGGGAAAGTTATTTTTAGCTTCCACCCACATACGCCAATGACAACAACGAAGATGAAAGATGGAGGAGATGCATCTTTTCTTGTATTTTATTTTTTTGATGGCCTCTTAAAGGCACACGTTCTGGCTGAATCCCAGCCAGGGAGCTTGGCCTATCATGGGTTGAGCTGAGATGAAGGCTTCACGCAGACCTTCCCTTGGCACTCTTGAGATCTATATACATGTCAGCGTTAAAAGGATCCTATCCATCTCCTTAAACAATATATTGCCGCTGTCCATTATTCCCATTAATGCATAAAAAATCATTAGCCATTTCTATGGAGACCCAGCGCCATAAACAGAGCCTTCGAAGTGCACTCCATCATGAAAGTGGGGGAAAAAAATAAACTACGGCCCATTTTCAGTGGGGGTTGCTCCCCCTCCCTCCCCCGAGTTCTTTTCTTTTGCATGTCGGTCAGTTCCCTTCACTGCCGCCGCCACCAGCTCCCCCGTGCTTCCATTCTTCCCTCAATCAATTTTATGATACTTGCCTGGGGTTCGTTAATGTTTCCGGAATATCTCTCTGTTACTGTCTCTATCCCTGTTTAAAAATTCTTAATTAACCAGGGGGCTTTTTTTTTGTTTACACTTGAACTAATTACACTTTTAAAGGAGACAATAAAACATCGGAGATGGCCCATTAGGGCCCTGAGCAGCCACGATGTCGGGGGCAATACAGGAACTGCTGGGCTTCTAAGCGGAGATAGGTGATCCAACTTTGCCTAGCTTCCTTTAAGAGGATTCCTGGTTGGTGGCTTGATTCCGGCTTGGAGAGAAGAGGTAAGCTGGTAACCAGATGTCCTCTTAAGCTCTTCCATGCTGCACCCCAGACAATAGCTGATAGCCCAGCTAGGGGGTATCGATTCCCAGCCTGCCAAACACCCGGTGATAATGTTCATGCATGGGTGCCTTCTTGATGCTCAGTCTCTATTTTTGCTCCATAGTACTTAAGCTGGAGTCAATTGACACAGCTCCCCAAGTTCTCTTGGGTCCAACCTCAATTCTCCAGGCCTGGACAGCAACCAGACATCTGTTTAGTGTTCTATTTGTGGCTAAGGTTTGCAATGATTCATGATTCACAGTCAGCTCAAAGCTGGAACTGTAGTCAGTTTATCAGGACCATGGACAGAGCAATGGGGAGTTGGATGCAAGATTATGGCCTGAAAACTGATAGAATTAGATGTTGCTCCAGAGAACTGATCAGGAGATTCCTGGCCTCTAAAATATTATGCATGCATATATTTAAACTTGCACCATTCTTCTATGATAGAACTCATAAGCCCTGCTGCATCAGAACCAAGGATGGTTACTATACTGTGGTCAACCTCTGGGAAGCCCAAGACCAGGACAACAAGCCCTCTCCCCTTCAGCAAGTGGTATTCAAAGGCACATTTCCTCTGAACCTGGAAGTAACATATAGAGTCCATAGCTAGTAGCTGTTAATAGGCTTGTCCTCCTTAAATTTGTTTAATCCTCATTTAAAGCCATCTAGGCTAGTGACCACTGGCCAAAGATGCTTAATTCATTTATGGTATTCTTTGAATATTATAAATGGACTAAGCACCCTTTGACCAGCTAGTTCCTTTGTGGAGAAGTGCTACAAAATTAAGATGGTACACTTGGGTCTGCCATCCACACACTGATCAGACAGACTGCTAAACCTTAGCATAATATGTCTTCAGACTACCATTGCAGAGGTGGTTTATACCCCGCCAGCATAAAAAAATTCACTTGCACATATGAATGATGGGCACTGGTCCTAATTACACTCTGATTAAGGCTTTTGATGTCCCCATTGGTACCTCTATTTATAGTGTGGCAATGAAGGTGGGATGCCAGAGTCCATGAGAAGTGTATGGGAAGGAGTACCTAAAGCTGCCAAAACAGGGTCAGTCCCAGCATTTGGTGGTAGGTGAAATGGAGTCGCAAAGGAGTAAAATAACTTTTTCTTTGGTGGTGAGATTTGCAGTGTACTGCTGCAATGATTGGTGCATGAGGGGATGAGGTCCTTAAGAGTCTTAAGCCCTGTCACCTCCTCTAGTTCTGCCTCCTTCCCAAGCTCCAATACAGGGGAGAAATGCAAACGAATTACAAGTTGTACCATTTCAATTCCTTCTATTCCTGTGGGTCTTTCCCACAAATGATGCACATATGCAAATTGATAAAACAATGCAAAACAGTAATCTTGATGCAATTACATTATGTATTATTGGATGAAGGTCCTCTCTGCACGGTGAATTACCAATATTCAGGAGTTCATGCATGCACTGGTGAAACACCGCGCAAAAAACAATCTTGACGTTCTCATACATTCAACCACATCAGGATGGCTTTTTTGCAGTGTTTAGCTATGTGTATATGCAGATTAATAACAAGGAAGTGTAAATTAATTGAAAACTGCAGCCAATTGCTCATGTTCCAATTCCAGAATTAATTTTTAAAATTAAAAAAATTAATTCCTCTCAGTTTAAACCAGAATCAAGTGGAATACAGCCACAATGCAAAATGCTGAAACAATAAAGGATAGCACAGGAGATATCAGTTTAAACCTAAAAAATAGTGGCTGTCAGCACAAGCCTATGCATGTCTACTCAGAAGTAAGTCCCATTCTGTTCAGTGGGGCTAACTCCCAGGAAAGTATGTATAGGATTGCAGCCTATATTGCAGATTATATGATGCTGGCTCACACACATGCCACTCTGAATAGAGTCACTAATGCAGTGTTTCCCCAGGTACTTCCATTTCAAACTTACTCTATATCACACCAGCAGCTCCCTAAATCCCTTGCCTATGCTAAATCCAGACACTTATAAAATATAGAACAGGCCTCCAGGCCCTGGAGCAAGGACTTCAGGATTCTGGTTGCCTCTTGCTCACATCTTTGAGCATTAGAGAGAGAGAGAGGGAGAAAAACTGAGAAAGACGAACTCAACTGGCTAATTATGTAAAATTTAGATTAAATGGTCTGCTTGGATAGTAGCTTGGTGCCCAGGAATATCAGACTTCTGCAATACACAGTTCGCGTGCACATGCACACACAAGCACAAAAATGTACCCTCAAATTTTGCAACAAGGCAATTCTTTAAAACAAGAATGCATAAGGACATAAGAGCCCTGCTGGACCTGATAGAAGATCCACCTAGGCCAGTATGCTGCATCCAAGCAGATTAGTCCAAGAAGCCAGTGATCAGGGCATGATCTGATATACATATCAGCCCTTCTCTGATAGTTATCCTTAGCATGTACCATTCAGAGGCAGCCTACCTACCTGTGTGTCATGACAACTTGGCTCCTGTGATCCAAAGTGCAGTGAATAAGTTGTTATGGCTGCTGGGATGTCAAATGCCTTATATTAGGCGAGTTGCTTTCTGAGAGAACAACACTGGAGGGAGTTTAGGGCCCTGCAGTGGCATTCCTACAGGGAAGGCAAAATGCTAATTGTTGCAGGAGCCTGAGCTCCTGTGTAATGCGGCCCCTCCCCCTTGCCTTCAGAGCCATTTGAGGCTCAGAGAGCAAAACCTTGAAGCCAGCTCTCTGAGCCGCAAATGGCTTTGGAAGCCATGGGTAGGGGTCACATTACACAGGGGTCACATTTGCAGGCTCCTGCAAATTGTAGCATTTCCTCCCCCTTGTAGGAATGCCACTGAGACCTTGTTCCATCTGCAAGGGGGGTGGATGATGCCCATATTCAGCCCTCCAGTAGTATCTCTCCAGAAGTTTAGGATTTCAACCTCCATCCCTCCCTCACCCCTTTCTCACCTCTTCTTCCTCAAAATCCATCTTTTCTGTTCCTCCAACTATGCCACCCTCAGCCAAGTATAAGTCTCCTGAGTCTTTTAAAAAAAAATAGTGCTCAATCTTTTCAGACCTACCTAATTTTAGGACGCACTCCTAACCTGGAGTTAGGCCAGCACAGTTAGACCAGCAAAGTTTGGCTGGCACAAAAGACACCGTAAAGTATGTTTGGACCACTCTCTGAGTCAGAGAAGCCAGCACGCCATCCTTCCTGACTCTGAGAGTAGTCCAAATGCACTTTACATTGGCCATTGTGCTGGCCAAACTTTGGTGGCCTAACTGTGCCAGCCTAACTCCAGGTTAGGATTGTGTCCTTAATCTTTAAACATCCATAATCTTTAAACATCTCTCTCTCTCTCTCTCTCTCTCTGTGTGTGTGTGGGGGGGGGGGGGGGGGGGGGGGGGGGGGGGGAGAGAGAGAGAGAGAGAGAGAGAGAGAGAGAGAGAGAGAGAGAGAGAGAACATAAGATGATAAGATGAGCTCTGCTAAATCCAACCAAAGGTTCGATTGCTGATAATATGCTTCTGTGAAGCTCACATGCAGGCCAAGAAAGTGACTCTCCCTTGTAAATTTTTCCAGCATTTAATAATCAAAGATGGATTGCCCCTGTGCATGGAGGTTCCATTTGGTTAGCATGATGGGTGTCCATCTGAAACAATTGCCAGTCCAGTCCAGTCCAGCATCCTGTTTCCATCAGTCATATATTTCTAGGAAACCCACACACAGGGGATGAAGACAACAGTCCTCCCCCTTTTTTTTTTTACACCTCTCTCCCTTAAGTTTAATTCACAGACAAAATAGCCATTGAATGTGCAGGTTCTATTTAGTTATAATGCCTAAGAACATCAAAAAAGCACTACTGGGTCAGAACACCAGCACTACTTTGAAAAGCAGAAAGCAGGGCTATGTGTTTTTATTGCAAGAACTCATTCCAAGTTCTCTTTTTAACTAATTTTAAATGCTTTAAAAGTGTACTGGGAAGACGATATAGTGTCAGCAGATGCAGCCACAGCATTATTTCTAATTGGAAAAGTAATCTATTTTAATTTCTAGAAAATACCTTAAAACACCAAAATGCGTGTTTTGTGCATTTATTCAAATATTTTAACCCCCAAAAGGCAGTGTTTTGTGTTTTTATGTCTTTTTAACAACAAAAAAACCCCTCTACCTCCAGGTTGATTATCACCTTGACTGCTTGGGACAGGAAGGTGTCCGGATTTCAGATTTTTCTGGAATTTGGAATTAATGCATAAATATAATGGGAAATGCTTCCTCTTGCTCTTTTCACTGTTACTCATTTGGTTGTCTGCTGGCCTCTTTGATAGTTTGATATGGTTTTCAACAATATCTGTATAGTCATACACCACAGAGCAAAGAACTTACGGCCTGTACGTGGGAATGAGTATAAGAACTTCTTTCTACAGAAAGTTTATTTTAAAAAGTCTTAGACAAATATGTCTGGATTTTGGAATAGTCTGGATTTTAGATGTCCACATAAGGGATCATCTACCCGTAATAGCTGTTGAGAGATCTTTCCTCTTCCATGAATTTGTGTGTTAACAACTATAAAAAGAGCCCTAGTGGATCAAATAAAAGTCTACCTAGCCAAGCATCCTGTTCCTCACAGTGGCCAACCAGATGTTTCCAAAAGACCATAAAAAGCCCCAAGGCCAACCCATTCAAGGAGCTGACTGAAGTAGTCACCTCAGGTAACAGATTGGAGGAGGATACCCACCTCTCTCTGCTCACTCTTCCACTGCTCCTCTTCCTACTCTTTGAATAGGACAAGTAAAACGGGGACAGAGCAGAAGAGGAAGTGTGGAAGAGAGGAGAGCAGTGGGCGCTCTAGGCCATCATTCTCTTCTCCTTCATTCAGATCATTCTCTTCTCCTCCCTCGTCCACTCTATCCTTCATCCAATCCAAGGAGTGGAAGGAGTGGAAGCCAGCACATCTCCAGGTAAGGTGAGGCAGCATTTGGAACACTGCTTCAGGTGCCAGGAGGTTTTGGGCTAGCTCTGAGCAGGCCACAAACAGTCCTCTTCCACAATTTTTCTCACTAATGGAGTTAGTTCTTACTTGGTCACACTCTAAAGGATTTTTCCAAGAAGTAGACCCCACATTTTACTCAGGAAAGAAACGTCTGCTTCAGTTCTTAGACATCTGGGAATGCTGGCCGAGTTATTACCAAAGACGAAAGCATCTATGTACGATCAATGGGATTCTGAGCAAAGACCCTGGTTTGGAAAGCACGATTCGGACAGAGATGGGCTGGAGTGGACACACACAACCCAAACCGGCTTTCTGAGGCTGACTTGCTCTGTGCCTGTCTGGTGGGGGGTTGGTCTCCCTCCTGCTCTCCCCACCCCCTTCCGATTCTTCTCATAAATGTCTTTCCACATCAAGGCCTCGAGGAAACAAAGAGATACTGGAAATACCAAACGGTGTTTCACTCAGTGTGTGTCTTTGGGGAGCCGGGTCTCGGGAAACGCAATCTGCAGCAAAAGGACCCCGGAGTGTCTGAGACGGGGCTCGCTTCCCGTCAGCGGCCGGTGAGGTTGGCAGGGAAACTCAAGTGGATGGGGCCTGTTGCGGCTGGGCTTGACCTGACGGGAGAAGCGCCGAGACAGACGGAAGGCGGGGGAGGAGAGGGTGGAGAGGCTGATGAGGAGAGCAGGAGAAAGAAAGGCGGGATGCAGCTTCGTGAAGAAAGGGCTGAGGACCCCAGCCAGGGCAGGCCTCCTGAACCTCTCTGGAGTGCGAGACTTGGCCCCAGAACACATGAGGCTGAGCTGCTTTTGCCCTCCGTATGCTATCCGGGCTCCCCGGGGGGGGGCATCAACAGAAAAACACAAAAGCACCCTCTGAATAGGGCTTATCAGAATAAGATAGACACCGCTAAATAAAAACTCTACCACAACATGGAAATCATGACTATTATTTGCTCATTTGTAGTTAGGGTGGTGTACATAGTTCCTCCTCTCCTTTTTGTCCTCACAACAACTCTGTGAGGTAGGTGAAGCTGTGAGATAGTCATATAAAGGGTGCCGCGATGGAATATGGGCACAATGGGCGCCGGTTGAGGTGGGGCTCAGTGGGCAGGAAAAAGCAGAATGTTTTTCGGCCCGCTTGCTTGCCCTTCCTCATGTTCCAATGCCCCTCCAGGCACCGCATGTTCCCTTTGCTTCCCAAGTCAGGGAGTGAGGGGAACACACTGGCTGCCTGGGCACCTACAGGGCCAGCTAGAGCTAAATCACCCCAGTTGTCCCTGCAGGTGCGCGTGCATTCCCTTCACTTCTCAAGGGGAGCAAGGGGAACGCACCAGCTGTCTGGGTGCCTTCAGGGCTGGTCTGCAAGTGCCCGCTCATTGCCTTCGCTTCCCAAGTTGGGAAGCGAGCGGAACATGCCATTTGGGGGGGCCACTACAGAAGCCCACGCACTCCCTTTATGACATCATGATGTCACAGTGTGTGACATCATGACATCACACAGCGTGCCTGGGGTGCCAAAAAGCCTTGGTATGCCTCTGGAGATAGTGACTGGCCCAAGGCCATCCAGGAAGCTTTGTGGCATAGCAAGGATTTGAAACTGCATCTTCCAGGTCTAACCCTAGAACCATTACACTAACAACATCATTTTTATTCTGTCATATACTCCGAAGCATAACCGGGGGGGGGGAGCACAGTAAATACTGCAAGTGCTGCAGTGCTCCATGTAAGTGGCTCCTGTCACTTGCTATCAGAGCCATTCAGGGCAAAAATGGCAACGTGCAGGCGCTTGAGCTCCTACTTCTTGCTATCACTGACCCAAAGGACAGTGACTTACTGCACAGTACTTACAGTGCCTCCCACCCCTCTGGCTATGCTTCTGCTCATAACGCCTCCAATGGCTTCATCTGCACTCCTTTCTTTACTATGTCTGGATCTGCCTCCCAAATCCTCAGTTTAATAAAATAACTCAATAGACCAATTAGAAATGTCACAGAATGGGTGGAGTTAGTTGCTTTATTGACATACTGAGGCTTTCATGGCCGGAATGTTCAAAATGGCCGCCTGTGGAAGGCGTTTTCAATGGTTCCATGACCCAGAGATCACCACCATTCCATTCCCCCTCTCTGGAAGGAAGCAGGTCACTAGCTGATCTACTGGCTACTAATCTACTGGCCTACTGATCACTAGCTAGGCATGTGTTTTCAATTAGCGCCAGAGCACTCCTTCCAGGGAAAGAGAATGAAATGGTGATGATCTCTGGATCGTGAAACTGTGGAAAATGCCCTCCACAGACAGGGGCAAAACCTCAGGAGAAAGGCTCCCTGTTGGACCATGGCCTTCACGCCTGAACATTTTAAATAATTGGAGTATTGAACGTTCCAGCCATGAAAGCCTCAGTATGTAAAGAAAACAACTCTCCTAAATAACCACACCCAGTCTGTGCCCCTTATATTGGGGCTCCCCCTCCCATAGCCCCACGGACCTTCTGCTCCATTTCAAATAGCAGCATCTCTTCCTTGCTGCACCTTATGCCTGGAGCTCAATAGATGTGCTCCATTAACTGAGTCCACCAGTTCACCCCTGCAGCCCTTTTTACTTGAACCCCTCCCAGAGTCCCGTACTGCTCCCTTAAATGACTCTGTCTTTTCTACCTTGCTGCTCCTTGTGCCTGCAATTCCCTCCCTGACCATTGACATAGAGCCTTCTTCTCCATCAAGGCTTTGACATGTTCTCTTAAGCCTCGTTCCCAACTGGAGCCAAGCTTTACATACATGAAGCACTTGCTCACATTCATTCTTCCTTATCCTTGTCTCACTGTCCTTCCTCCTTCTCTCCATTGTTTCCTTTTTTAGATTGTAAGTTCCTTGGGGGCAGAGGACTGACTTGGCTGACTATGTAATTCTGCAAGACATCATGTACCCTGACAGTGCCGCATACATTTTAAATGGCCGTTGGAAAGTCTTGTACAATCACAAAAGGCTACTTGAAAACACACAATCATGTGTTATTGTAACTGTCAGTTCTGACAGCTGCTGTTACAATTACCCAGAGGGTTCTATAGTATATGTTTCTGCATTATATGAAAACTTAACTGCCTTCCCAGATTAGAGTAAATCTTGCTGCAAATTAGAGTAAATCCAAGCTACTATGTGCCTCCCTCCATGATGCCTTGTACGTAGCAAGGGTAGCATCCCCAGTACCAGGGAGCCTGGGAAATGTAATTTTCCCAAGGCACCTGTCCTTTGTATGATCAGGCATCCTCAAAGCTAGATGTCCCAGATCTACCTGTTCCTGGAGTGCATTCTTAATTCTGAGTTGTGTCAAGAGGAGTTTGTCCATTATTGCAACACACTGAGAGCGCAATCCTAAATTGCACTGGAATGGTGAGGCCGGCGGGCCTGTGCCATATCCAGCACACCTTAGGTGCACTGAGGAGCCTCCCTGGGGCAAGGGCACATTTGCGCCTTGCTCCAAGGGAGGCTCTGGCCCCTTGTAGGGTTCCTCGGATTCATGCCTGCAAAATAGCAGGCGCAGATCTGAGGAAGCAGCACAGCCTGAATCGGGGCCGCATGGCCTCCCAACAGAGCCTTGGATGTGGCCTAATGGCCACATCCCAGCCCTGCCACCCTCCCCAGACCAGCACACCCACGGGACCACCCACCCCCACCCAGTTCCTCCCTCCCGCCCACCCTCCCTCCTCCCAGAACCACCCTTATGCCAGCTGGGCTTGGCTGGTGCAAGGGTGGCTCAGAACAAGCGCTCTCAGGCCAACGCTACTGCTAGTGTCGGCCCCAGAGCTCTAGCGCCAATGCGGGGGTGCTGGTTGGTGCCTCCGCGTCAGCGCTAGTGATGTTGTGCCGACACTATGATGTAGCGTCTTTGCAATGTTTTCCCCAGGATTGCGCCCTCAAGCTCCTCCAATCCAATATAGCCTGGATTCCCACTCCATCCCCATGTACATCAGGCTGAGGGCACAATCCTAGCCGGCCCCTGCACTGGCAGAGTGTGCGGTAAGCAGGTGCTGGTCATCACAAAAGTGCCATCAATATGGCATTGCATACAGCATACTGGCGGGAAGGCCAGCTCCATCCTGCATGCTCAGGCAAAAAGAGCAGTGCACCCCTGACATTGTAAGGGGCGGGGGCAGCGTGGGAGGGGAGCAACTGCGCTTAGAGGGTGGTGATGAGGGTGGGCAGACCAAATCCAGGAAGGGGGGTGGGATCAGCAGTGCCAGCATGCACCACATCCCCTTCCTGGGCCTGATCCGCCAGCCCGGGTCAACATGGACTTGCACCAGTGATTTCACTGGTGCACGTCTAAGTAGATCTGTTCCACTGACCCCTTACCAAGAAGGCTTTCTGCCTGCTAAACTCCCCCGCAGGATGCAACACAAGCTGTGCTAGTGGGGGAATTTGCACTGGTTTGGGCTGTGACTCTTCTTCAGTGGCAGCACAGCGGCAAGGCCTTGAAGGCCCTGTTTGAGTGATTGCCAGGGGTGTTGATTGGTTATTTATCTGGCTTTGATTTCTTGGGTTTACAGACTCCCTGCTCGGCGGTCCATAATGTCATAGTTTAATATTTATGAAGTGCCAAGTGTTCCATAGATAACGGGCGCGAGGGCCTGATTGTTGCAGCTCTCCATTAGGATTCAAGGGGTGAGATGCGGCTTATGAGAACGGCATTTGAGCCGTTCTGCATTTCACAGGGCATGAACGTTCTCTGCTTTGCGACTAGCCCTGGGGAGAAATGTCAGAACCTAACAGAGGTTGCCGTTTGAAAACACTCCCTAGATGCCCAGCAACATAAGAACATGGGGCTGTCTCACTATTGTCTGACATTATGTTGTTTTTCACATCATGATTGTAAAGTGACATTTTGCAGATCTCCAACACAAGTTGCTTGCCATTGAAGACCGAAGGCCGAAGACCGAGGTTTGGCCGAGGACAAGCTGGTTGTGCAGTCCGATGGGAGGAGAAGCAGAGAGTGACTACTCTGCTAGGCCAGCGGTTCCCAAGCCTGTTCAACCGGCGGCTGCCTTGACCTACTGGGCCATTGGCTGCAGCTTCACATTAGGGCCACAATCCTATACAATCAGTGGTGTCATCTAAATGATTTAAGAACAGGTACTCACTTTTGATTGACACGTGTCGGGACCCGCCCACCGGAAGTGACGTCATAAGCCAGAAGTGATGTCATGGCAGGAAGTGACATGAAAAAAGCCCTTTTTGAGGCCTCAGATGATTTTAAACTGACCCAACAGTTGCAACAGTATTCCACAGCACCCCCAGAACATGTTAAGGAGGCCTGGCATCATGTTAAAACCCCAGAGCAACTCATTTTTCAGTGGCAAGGAAAGGAAAGGCTCCGCTCGCTGCCTGCCTGCCTGCCTGGCTCTGAGAACATGCAGGCAACTCAAACATGCAGGAAATTGAAACGTTGCAGAGGGCAGAGTCGACGAGTGGGCGGGCGAATGGGCGGGGCCAGCTGTAATCCTAGAAACCGGTACTCGCGTACCCCCGCGTACCCCCTGCATGACATCACTGTATACAATACATTGTTAGGTTTTTCACAAGCATTCACGGTTCCCCTGATCTGTTCCCACGGCTCCCTGGGGAGCCTTGGCTCACAGTTTGAGAACCAGTGTTTTAGGCCAAAAAGCAAAATCTAGGGGAGATATATAAGCAGGGCCTTTATCTCAGAGGGCCCTTATTGTCTCCCCCCCATCTGATTCCTCTGAGGATGAATGGCTGCAGTTTCTCCTCCTGCCCAGTGGCGTCTCTATAGGGAGGGCAAAGCTCTAAGTTTTGCAAGAAGCCTTACCTTGCAATAGAAATCACTCCTCTCCTGCACCGTTTTAGCCAATCCTCACAGGGAACAGCAACATCTTGGCATTGCTTACTGGCTACAGCAGCAAGGGCAGGAGGGATTTACATGACAGGGTAAGGCTTCTTGCAAAACTTAGAGCTCTGCCCTTCCTGTAGAGACGCCTCTGCTCCTGCCACTCATGGAAAGAAGGGTGCTGAGGAGGACAAAGGCTTTCAAGCTGTCCTGGAAGCAAACGGGATGAAGCGCAGGAGACTGTCTGCTGGAGGCTCCACAGGGTTTCCCCATCCCCACGGGTGCCCTCGATTGTGCCACAATCTTTGTGAAAAAGGAACTATGTCAAGGGAGAGAAACAGCACCATGTCAGTCTTGCTGGAGAGACTTCAGGCATAAACCGCAGAAAGCCATCTTCGCGCACACCCTTGCAACAGCCTGGCCCCGGTTTTTTTTTTCCTATTTTATGGCTCCCCCCCTTGCTATAAACATGCGTTTTGAGGTCCCCATTTATCAGCTGGCGCCGCTATCGAGTCGGCGCTGCTCATGACAGGTTGAAATTGACTTGTATGATATTGGAATTACTATTGATTGCTTCGGCACCTTACGACGTGACAAGCTTCATGACCTGGATTCGGGGGGAGGGCTGGCATTGTGCAGTGCCCTCAGGGTTCACCTCCTCGCTCTCCCCCTACTTCCCAAACTCACCCTTCCATTTCTCCCCCCCCCCCATTCTTCCGTATGGGTTAGAAAGAAAGAAACCATCTTCTGAAATTCTTCCTGGAGCTCTAAGACACAGGAGAGTGAAGCTGATGGAGAAAGGGCAAAATGGACATGTTGTTTCAAAATGGACAGCTGGTTTCTGAGGATAGCCTCTGGACAGCCACAGTATCCTCCGACCACAAGTCCAGGGATGAGGGGGGAAGCTTCCACATCAAAGGGCATCATGAGCCCTACTTGCTTTAGAAATGGACCACTGGGCATCACAGTTTGACTTGCACCTTTCAACAAGAGATTTTAGCTGAAGCGCCAAAAGTAACTTCCACCCCCACCCCCCAAAAGGAGCTTATTACACTGAGTTAAACAGAGCCCTGCTGGATCAGACAGTGGGTCCATTTATGTCTGTTTCTCAGCTGTTACTGAGAAGCCCACAGGCAGGGCAGGAAGGCACAAGCCTCTGTCAGTGTTCCTCTCCTCCTCCTAAATATGAGATGGTCATTTTAAAAGGTGCCTCTTTGCCCAGTTAGCAGGGGTTCAAGTTCTTGAGACAATTGCTCCTCTACCCTAGTACACGGATCTGCAAACTGGAGGAAGATTATCTTCTGCTACCCAAAATAACCACACAGCCTTCCCCCTTTCCAGCATCCCATCTTCCCATACTTTCAAGATGGCTGCTCTAGGTGCTTCACGACCCACCTGAAATTGGCTCGCAACCAGTGACGTCATTCACTGGCGCCAGCAACTGGAACGCTGCTGGCGCCAGGATCCGGAACGCCGCGGGGACGGACTGGTGAGCTGTAGCTCCCCGCCCCCTTGCGGTGCCTGGCAATGCCTCCCTGCGCCCGGAAGAGCTCTCTTACAGAGCTATCCAGGCGCAGGGGCAGGTGGGCGGGCAAAAACAGCGCACGGAGTCTGCCACGCGCTGCTGCTCTGTTCCCACTCTCCCCGGAACTACCGGAACGGGGTACCGCCCCGTTCCAGTAGGATGACGCCTCTGCTTGCAACCCATTGGTGGGTCCCACCCCACAGTTTGGGAACCACTGATCTAAATCTTGACAGGGAATGGGGGAAAGAGGGGCAAGGACGGAGGACAGGCAAAGGGAGCAAGAGCTTTCAATAATGGAGAAAAATGAATCAGGTGGGGACTTTGCATTAACCGCTTTCAATAAGCAGTTCTGATACCCCTGGAAGGAGCAACATGTATAGTTGCTGGGGGGGGGGGAGCTATTCTGAGAGCAAAGAGTTGAAGGTTCCTGGAAGTGGCAGGGATGGTGGGAAGGAAAGAAAGGCCGACAGGAAGCAGCTATTGACCAGTGCACATTTCTCAGCCCTAACTGCTACATCTCTTGGGAGAGGTAGCTGTTGATCTGCAGCAAGCTCAGCCCTGGCTGCTATTCCTTTTATATGGTGGTTAAAGTGGCGATTGAGCAGCTGGGAGATAGACTTGCACTGATCAGCAATAAGGCAGCAATTATCGGCTTAAGGGAAGGCCGGGTTCCGCAAGGCGGTGCCTTTACAACACCCAATAATAAGGCTTTCCTTGCTGAATCAGATTATCCAGTCCAGCCTTCCGGTTTTCACCGATAACCAGCCAGAGGCCCACAAAGCAGGGTACAAAGGCAAGACGTTTGTCCCCTGGCTTTGGAGACCTGGAGGTAGATTGCCTCTGCACATGGAGGCTCCATTTTGCTATTGGAGTAGGTCACCAGAGAACAACAAGCAGCTGGGATGTAATGCAATGAAAGCCATCTCGTTTCTCAGTCAGACTCAGTGGAGCTGGCAAAGCAGTGGTGTTGAGGCAGCACTGCAATGAATTTGGGGATGGCAACAATTATTTCCAGCTTGTTCTAGCTCAAGCACACTTGCCAGAATTCTAATTCATATTTTCAATTGACAAAAAAAATGTTTTTGTGTTTCTAGATGCTGTTGGATTTCAGAGAAGGGGAGAGAGAAGTTATAAAGGATTGCATGTGGAGCAGTGAAGACAAAAACACCCCCCCTTCAATTCAATTTTTGCATGGGGGGAAAATTAGGGACATTTCAATTATACTGGAGGGCAGGGTCCAAAATGAATGAGAAACAGGGGCTTTCCAACTAGCTACACTGCTTGTGCTGGCTAGTGGCTGCTATTTTATCCCCAGTTTAGTTCTGAGTATTATGTAGCATCAATCAGAGGAGCATTGTGGGTAAAACAACTGGTGGCCATCACTGGCCAGCTGGCAAATGCCTTTAAAAAAAAACCCCCACAATACTTCATCCATGCTACAGAATGATGTAGCATCAATCAGGGGAATGGTGGAAGGAAATAATCACTTCCAAGAGGTAGTGTAATTCCCACTTTTACTAGTATGGTAAAGCAGGTGACAACAGCAAAGAAATAGGGGAACATACTCTATAATACCCCATACTCTATAATGATAGCACAATTTTCAATGTACATTTTAATGGCAGAACATTTCAGCCCTGAAACTGAGCAAGTACTTTAACAAAAGTTAAGGGTCTGGGGCATTTTTAAAATTACCCTTCAAAGATTCAAACCTTGAAAAGTCTTCCTTGAATTCTGAAATCTTGATTATGTGTTCATTGTGATCCAACCTGACTCTCTGATGAGAAATTCTCCTAGCTGAACCTGCAATCTAATGGTTGGTAGAATTTTTTTAAGGGGCAGGTGATAAATTCAAGGCTGCTTCACACGGTAGGGACCCAATCTAGTCGAAGGCAAGTCCAATCTAGTCTGATCTTGCATTCTTAAGCACTATTTTGTCATTTTAGTGCTTCTCCTTCCTTGTTTTGTTTTGTTTTGGAAACTACTTGTTTAAAACAAGAGGACTAGAAACTTAATGTGTTCAATCAAGGGGCTTTCCAAGGACAGCTCACATTATGGATGAAGATGAAAGAGGCTGGGATTTTTGTAACAGCTTGCTTGGAGGCTGGATGGGCTATTGATTGAGGAGGAAACTCTCCGTTCCTCCACTGTGGCCTGAGGATTAATTTATGTTTGTCAAGAGAACCCTAATTAAGTCTCCTTAAGAGAAAGTTAACTTTAATGTGGCCAAGTATCTGGGATAAGCTGGACACTGAAGAGAAATGGGAGTTGAATGTTCTCAATGTAGGTTATTGCTTGTCCAACAAGCCTTCTTTGGCTCGGTGCAACGTTGGCCCATGAAATGACTTAGGAGGCCATCCTTGGGAAGTAATTGTTGCTACTCCTGTTCTAGTTGCTGTTGTTATTGTGATGGCCATACCAAAAAGATCACACAAATATCGCTGACTGGTATTGTTGGTCTGATACGGGTCTCCACCGGCTACCTAGGTATTAACCAGATATCTACGCAGAATGTATTGTATGATGTTCCAAGCAATGCTGTCTTTTGCAGTTCCAGGGGTGTTATAGCATCAGTCTACACACCATGAACGTTACATTCATTTAAACAGTCATTCCCTTGACACAAAGTACCCTGGGAACTGTAGTTCTCTCACAGTGGCGTGAGGGATCTCTAACCACAATGTTCATTATCCTTACCACACAACAATTCCCAGTATTCTTTGGGAGAGGTACTGCAGCACTTTTCTAGTGTAGAGTGCATGAAGATGAATTTGCTCTTTTTTCTTTTTTTTTACTATGGCACATCCATTCTTCCCTTCCTTCCACTGTCTAGCTCTGAACCCCAGCAACCATAAAAATGAGGAAGTGATTGTGCCTAACGCCACATTCTGCACTTTTCCCCTGCTCCCCCCATAGAATTGCACACAGAAAGCATACCAGCGTAGAACAAGCTCCCCTCAGCTTGGTTTTTCTTCATGCACCTCAACTCCCAACGAACACTCGAGACAACCGGTTGGAAGAGTGGGCCACTTTACGAACTGATATTTGCAAGGAGGAGAAATGGAACCCTGAGGTCTGGAGCTCAGTGGTGGTTCTGGCTTTTTTGCGCCGCAGGACAAGCCTTCCAAAGCTGCCCCAGAGGCACAAAAAAGCTGCCCCACTTTAAAAGCAGAGGGCAAGCAGCAGGGGGAAAAAACTCTGGTTGTAGCTCAACAGCAGCCATAACCAGAGCCTTTCCTCACCGCCTGCCTCCTCCCGACTGCTGGTGGGGCAGCAGCACGCCAATGGGTGCAGCAGGCTTCCCTTCTAGGAAGGCAGCTGCCCTCTGAGCGGGACATGGTGAACCTCCCCAGTGCGAGCCATGATCAGCCAGGATTGGGGCATTTTGCAGCCACCTGCTTGTAGGGCAGCCAGCCCCTTGGAAGCCAGATGCCCTCTGAGCAGAGGCGTTTCTACAGGGATGGCAAAGCTCTAAGTGTTGCAAGAAGCCTTACCCTGTCATGTAAATCCCTCCTCTCCCTTGCTGCTGTAGCCAGTAAGCAACGCCAAGATGTTGCTGTTCCCTGTGAGGATTGGCTAAAACGGTGCAGGAGAGGAGTGTTTTCCACTGCAAGGTCAGGCTTCTTGCAAAACTTAGAGCTTTGCCATCCCTGTAGAAACGCCACTGCCTCTGAGCACATGGGGGAAGGCTCTGGGGGTGGCTGTGATCGGCCACCGCATGCCGATGAGCCTTTGTGGCAGTTCCTGCAATCCAAGCATAGGACAACCCATCCTTCTCTTGCACCGCTGGGCCACTGAGGAGAGGAAGTGCATCACTCCTGTCCTTGCTGACCTCAAGGTGCACACCAAAGTGGCCGTCTCCTGCTTTCGAACTTGCACTACCTGCAAATGACCAAGATCAGATCGAGAAAAGGAGGTAGACAAAAACCATCCGCAAACACCGATCAGGTGAACTGAAAAATTCCTACCCGGCCCCAAGAGGGAAACAGGGAAACTCAAAGGGCGGGCGATTGGGTGTCAGAGCACAGCATGCTTCAGGCATGCAAGAGGAAGTGAGCAGGGAGCACCTAGCTTAAACCCTTCAAGCTCCGCCCCTGCTCTCAGCCTCATGCTCCTGGGCAGGGCCAAACAATTCTGATCCAAGGCACAGATCAGCTGAAACTATATAATAATAATAATAATACAATAATAATACATTTATTTATATACCGCCTTTCTTAATATCACTAGATTTCTCTAATGATTGAACTCAAGATGGTTTACATAGGCAGACTTTCTCACAAACCCGAAGGTTTTTACAATTTTACAGAATGTTCTATCTTCCAAGAACAACACTCCTACAGATCTTTCTTTCTGGATTTAGCCTTCTTTCTTAGCCATCCGTCTGTCTTCTGCTGGCTGATAAGAGGCTTCCCTGCTGCCACCAGAGACGCAGCTGACTTCAGCACACTCCTCCTCCCACGAGGCAGCTGAAACTCAGCTTTTAATCAGCCGCAGTTTCCAAGGTCTGCTGCTCGCAGAGACTTCCGGCAGTCCCGAGCTCACGACCTTGAGATCTTCAGGTGTTATCTTCGGGCAAACGGAGGCATTAACCCTCTCGGCTAAATCTTCTGCCCATAAATCATATGGAATGCATATGTGGATTGTATCAAGACTGGCTTTTTTTTTCTGCTTGCCATGTTTTAGCAATGCCCAAGTATGCGTCATTCATGAAAACAGACGGAACTGAAAGCTGTGTCAAGCTGCACATACCCACCATGCTATACCAAATGCGGAGACAATAAATGATAATAAATAGAGGCTAGTGAATTCAGTGGCTCAGTTTCAGGAATAAGGTCCAGTAATTTGGAACACCAAAATCAGGTAGAAATTTGAATGAGAATTTTCAGAACGAAGTCCAACGTAACACACTCTTGTAGGAGTGGAGATGGGTAGCTAAGCTTCGCTTGGAGACCCAGAGGGAAGAGGGAGAAAAGTGAGGCGGGGGGCGGTTGTGGAGTTGCCGCAGCAGAAGGCTGCCTACCTCCTTGTCTAATGGAATCCTCTGCTGAAGTAATTAAGCCGGGGCTACTGCTAACCGTAATGTGATGTATATATGCCTTTAACTAATCATTTATTAGCCCCGTTGATGGTTTGTCAATATTAATTCATTTATTTAAACAACTCGGAGCTGTAATGAAGATGTTTGCTTTACCGGGACGCGGGGGTGGGGCACGGAGATGGAGGAGCCTAGAGACATTTTTGTGTACTCGATGGATGTTGGTCACCAAATGACGAGGCTACCGGGGGGGGGGGCACTTCACACACATGCAGCAACTTCTGCCTTACATTGTGCAATGCTCCATTCCACAGGTTTGGAAGAAGAGCCTCGCTGGATCGGACAAAGGGATCCGTTTAGTTCAGCATCTAGTGGTCCACATGGGGCTTTCCAAGGTAGACATTTGAGCATCTATCTCTGATGACCAGGATTTGGGGGGAGGTGCTTCCAAAATGCAGCTTTCGGGAAGCTCTCGGGGGAAGGCCCAATAACATACCCCGGCTATGTTTTAGAAATCAGGTGCATGAATCTGCATGAATCAGGTGCATGAATCATGCCCCTCCTCAACCTGCTACACAGGAACCAGGAAATGGACTAGCACCACTTGCTATCCTTGCCTGGCAAGGAAACGTGGGGAGGAACAACAGCAGCATAATGGAACTGGGGGGAGAGGAGGCCAGGCTATTGCTGCTCCCCACTGCCTCTAGGTAACCTCGAAAGGAAGACTTATTGGCAAGTAGTGGGGAACAGGCAGCAACTGAGGGTCACACCCTCTTTCATTCCCTGGTGGCACTGAACCATTTCCAGATGCTTCAGGCACCCTGATGCAGCGTAGAGTGGCAAGACATTCAATGACTGTCAAATGGCATCAATAACACAGGATGCTGTGGTTCCTGGTCTACTGGACAGTGATGGGGAACAGGAGTGGTTGGCTGCACACAGGGGTGGGCCTTTGCACATACCCCACCAGGCCCCATCAGAAGTGCTACTTCTGAGCACATATCCCAAACGTGCAACCAGGAGGGGTTGCTCATCTATTGCTCCTTCTTTGCGGACTGAGCTGTCTGCAATGGTTCACATAATCCTGGAGAGGATCTAGATGTGATCATAACTGCAATTGCATCAAGATGGCTGGGGTGGGGAGGGACACAGTATTTTATCCATGAATAGCAGCAGAGGCATCCCTGGGGTGGGTGCCACCGGGTGCAGTGCCTACCTGGAGGAGTTCAGCATTTCAGAAGTTCAAGGGTGATATAATGATGTAATCATGTTGTCCCTATTGCGTTGCCTTTAACATGACAACCCATCGAGACTGCCTACGCTTGGCAATCCTTCACCTGCTCTGGGCCCGTTCACTTTGTGTTCTTACTGGCAAGTGGTGAAAACATTATGGTGGGCAAGAGTGCAAGGCAGCTGGGCCCAGAGCAGGCTGAAGATCATCCAACAGAGGTCCCACCCCTGACAGTGACACGCAGTGCAGTCGACATCCACCACAACTCCCCGGTGAAGCCACTGCATAGCAGTAACATCAAGAGAAAGAGAGATGCCAGTTGATTGGTCTTAAGAACATAAGAACATAAGAAGAGCCCCGCTGGATCAGGCCAAAGGCCCACCTAGTCCAGCTTCTTGTATCTCACAGCAGCCCACCAGGTGCCCCAGGGAGGCATGAGACAACAAGATGCTTGCATCCTGTTGCCACTCCCTTGCACCCAGTACTCTGAAATAGCCTACTACTAAAGTAAGGAGGTTGCACAATCCATCATGGCCTATAGCCCACGATGGACTTTTCTTCCAGAAATCTGTCCAAGGAGCCCATCACTGCACATGATCGTGGAGCAACTGCCATGCTGGCACACGTTGTCACTTGGGGCACAGTCCTAACCAACTTTCCAGCACTGGGGTAAGGGCAATGCAGTTCAAGTAAGGGCACAAACATTCCCTTGCCTTGAGGAGACCTCCATGACTACTACTCCACTGCAGAATGCCGAACATGCTCCATTGGCACAGCTAGGTCAGTGCTGGAAATTTGGTTAGGACTGGCCCTTAACCAGCAAAGTATGGTGGTTTCACAAGTAGAAGGGAAACTATCCACTTAGAGAACTCCATTGTCAGGGCCCATCAACCTGAGACAGACTTGCAGCTCTTCATACCAGGGACGTATCTAAGGTGTAGCCCATTTGCCCTGGGCACCACTGAAGGGGGTGCTGGGCACTGACTTACCCAAGTGGCACACTGTGGTGGTGATATGCCCCCATCTGCAGTGCTCCAGGTGGTTCCTGGCCTCTCCACGGAGAGGCACACTCATTGCCTGTAGGTGACCCACCTTCCCAAGGGTCTATTTGGAGGGGTGATTTTGGGGAGAGGGGACAGCACTGCTGCCCACTTGCAGCCTCATGTAGCTCCAAAGGGCCAACCGGCCCTCTTGTCTGAGCAGCCAAGCGTGCTCACTGGTTACACTGAGAAGTGGCCACAAAGCTGCTTCTCAGAGCAACAAGGTGCACTTTGAAGGGCTGCCCACCCCTTTGTAAATGCCCTGGGCAACCCTTTTAAGCCACATTGGGTCACTCCAGGAAGCAGCTTCTGCCACAGAAGCCACTTCCTGGATCAACTTTGCACTCCAACTCAATAGTGGGGGTGGGGGTGGGGGCAGGCATCACTGCCACCCTCCCTCAACCCAGTTCCCCAAGCATTTGCACGCCTTGCTCCCCCCTCAGTTCTGCCACTCTTTGTTTGGCTCCAAAATTGAGCCCTTCCAGGGATGTGGCACATAGGAGGAGACATGATGACATGTTGCTCATGTTGCTTGGTCACCATGTCACCCTGCCCTGGGTGCCATTAGGGCCCAGAACATGGTTCTTGAGAATGAAGCAGGGAATGGCAGTTCCATAATTCTTTTGAAAAACGTTCCCTCATTAGACATGAAGTTGTACCCAAGCAGTCACTTTACGATGTCCCTTGTGCTGGCCAAACTTTGCTGGCCTAACTCCAGGTTAGGATTGCACTGTGTGTGTGTGTGTGTGTGTGTGTGTGTTCGTGCACATGTGCATGTGCATGTGCATGTGCATGTGCATGTGTGTGTTAGAACAAATAAATCCACTGGAATTCAGGAACAGCAGAATACATCTCAGAGCAAACCAACAGGATGGGAGAAATCTGCTTCTGCAGATCATAAATAATCTGGAAAGGAAGCTACCTTGCATTAATGGTCAGAACTTTCATTCATCTACTACCATTTTTCTATGTTCGCTGACTGTTCAGGTGGCTTTTAGCAGGTCTACCTGCAGATGGAATATGTGACCTTCTGTAGCCAAAGCATTGCTTATGCTTTCTTGATTAGCCAGACCCAGGAGTGAACTGTGATGTCCATTGTCTGTGGCGGGTTCATTGTTCTGGCCATAGAGATGTCAAGAGACTGTGATAGTTGTAGAGAGCTTCTATTACATCAGGTTTATGGAGCATGTCTGGGCCTTGCAGTGACCCCATACAATATAAAGAGCATCCAACTCCATCAGGTCAGCAGGCCATGACGCGGGAGGTCTCTAACACAATAGTGTCCCTACTTCCGAAGCCATCACAGTTCGCTGGTTAAGTGATAATGTGCTCCAGCCTGGCGGTCGCTCCATGATCGCTTGCAGTAATGGGCTGATTTTTCAGAAGAGTACTTTGCCTCTGTCACTGTGGCCTTAGGAATTCTGCTGTGGAGGATGCATCAGAGGGGAATTGTGGAAGGTGGGCAGAGGTTGTATTTAAGAGATAGCGCTCAGGCAATGTCTCAATCTTTCAGCATTTCAGGAATTAACAATGATAGGAGAGGTTTATCATTAGCCATGAAAGCTTAATGGAACCTCCATGTTCAGTGGCAGTGCACCAGAGAATACTATTTGCTGGTTAGCAATTGCTTGGGATCCCGAGTGCCTTCATGCTGTGCTTGTAAGCTTCTCATAAGGGTCTGGCTGCCACCTGTGGGAAAGAGAATGCTGGACTAGATGGACCTTTAGTCTGATCCAGCAGGACTAATCTTATGTACTCATCAATTGAGGCCACTCTTCCCCTCCTATCATTCTTCTTGTGCCCATTGTTTTTACATACTTATACATACACCTGACCTACCTATGCAGGGGCGTAGCTAATGAAAATGTAGCCCAGTGCAGAGGGCAAAATGTGCCCTGGAAGTGATGTCACAACAGGAAGTGACGTCACCGTTGTATTTTCATTTTCTCTGGTTTTTTGGCCATAACGTTTGATAAAAATATTGCACTCTGGTTTGCTCCATTGCATTCTGCATTAAATTGCCACCTTTCCAACATGATATAACATGATGGTATGATTCACATGCCAAGGTTTTCACCATTTTGGACACTAGTGTCAAGCCCCCTTGTTGCCCCCTAAAACTTGTTGCCCGGTGCAATTGCACCCTTCTGCACTTCTGTAGGTATGCCACTACACCTATGTATCATCTTTAAAAAAAAGAAAAATCACATGCTTTTTTTCCCTTGGTGTTGCAAAACAGCTCCAAGGCTTAGAAGGCAGTGATTCTCAAACTGTGAGCCATGGCTTCCTGAAGTGCCGTGGAAACCAGACAGGTGAGCCATAACATCCTTGCAAAAACTCACTACCTAATACAAAATATAGGATTGTAGCCTTAATGGGGAGTCACAGGCAATGGCCAAAAAGGGCAAGGGACTCACCAGTGGAAAAAGTTTGGGAAACATTGGTTGGAAGGGAAAGTGTGCTGGTGACAATGGCACTAACCAAAGACTGCCTTCCACATCCAGTTTCCCCCAAAGCATGCTGCTAATTGGCCTGATCTGGATTTTCACAGCCCTCTCCAGGATCATTATTATCAAGGCAAAAACAACTCACGATAAATAAAATCACATAGGCAGATAGGCGCACGCATGTGTGCACGCACACACGCACCCCAAAACAAGAGCCGTCATAAAAATGTCACATACAATAAAGCAACCCATATTGAAATGAATTTCATTTCTATGGCATCAGATTTTTCCTCCCTTTGGTAAATATTTAATAGGAAATAGATTTCATAAGCACCAGGGACAGCTCCCTGGAAAATCCTGATATTTTAAAAACTGCCGCGCAACAGGGTGTGAACCGCAGCTCAATCCTACTATTCTCTTATTGGTTTCTCATTCGGCTGCTTCCAATAATTGCATTAGTGTGGTGTATTGGTTATAGGCTGAATTTAGATTGCAAAGCCCCAGGTTCTGACCCCTGCTCGGCCATGAAGTTTGCTGGTAATGTAGAACCAGATGCTCTTTCTTGGCCTAATTAGAGCCAGGCTATACATAAGATTGACTGAGGTGGTTGCCAGGTTGACAGATTCATTGGGGTGCCTGCCGCAAACATCCCACCCACCTCTACCGTTATTCCCCTTTTCATCCCTGGATTAAAAAAAGAAAGGGGAAACAGAAGAGGATCTACAGAGAGGAGAGTCATGGGCCTGAGTGTCCACCACCCACTACTCCTCCACACTTCCTCTCCCCACTCTAGCCCACCATTCTCCTCTTCTCCATACTTCCTCTTTACCTTTACCTTTATTCTCCTCTCATTTCTGAAACTCCCCCTTTCATCCCTCAATTCAAAAAAAAAGGAGGAGAAAGAAGAGGATGTGCAGAGAATAGAGTGGTGGGTCTGAGTGTTCACCTCCAACCACTCCTTCACACTTTCTCTCCCCACTCTAGCCCACCACTCTCTTCTCCACACTTCCTCTTTGCCCCTATTCCCCTCTCCATTTTTGAATCACTGAAGCACTAGAGGAAGCACAGTGGCTAGGTGATGGGGGCGGCTTTTGAAGCACCACTCGAGGCATCAGGAGATCCTGGGCCAGCCTGGGTTTTGACTACCTAACAGGGTTGTTGTGAAAATCAAACAGGTGAAACCACTTACATGGCCATGATCTCCTTCCCAAAAGGACACTGTAGCAGTGAGAGATAAGAAGGCATTTTGCTTGCCTTTTCCTACAACTGGGCCTGCTGTACGATGCCTGCTTGTCAGGAGGCTGACCAGGACTCTGCGTGGACTTTTGAAATGTGCTGATGGTGAACAGAGCCCCAAAGCAAACTTGGGTGAGTCCTTCTATCCTCCAGCTTTCTGACAAGTCTGTTGCCGCTTGCCATTCCCGCTGCACATGTGACGCAGCCTGGCCTGCACACTGAGGCGTCCCTAGTTTTAATTAAACCCGTTTTCAAATTGATTTCATTAGCCCGGTGCTTTAATCACATTGCCGTCAGGATGATTTAAACACCAAGCATGCCAATGGCGGATTGTCGAGGTGGCCTCATAGAGGTAGCATCTTCCTTATGTCTTCATTGTTCTTCTGACTCTGAAACCCCAATCAAAATTTGTGCTCAGGACCTTAGGCATTATTCCTCCATTGTAATGATGGCCAACCAGTGCCTCATACCACATTTCAGCTGCAATGGATATTCCACACTTCAGGGATGGGAACTCGAGTCTCGGGTCTCAAGTCTGAGTCACAAAAACACATGTTTTTTGCTGATTCATGTAAACTCGAGTCTTGCATGTCAAGGATTCAGGCACTGAGAATGGATCTGAAAAACCTGAGTCTGAAAACCCATGACTCTGGGTATGCTTGCTTACCTTTTTCATGGTGTGGGGCCATCTGAAAGCTGGCATTCCAGTCAGGAAGCAGGGAAGGCAGGGAAGGGTTAATATTTTGCATCAAGAAGGGGGCAGTGAGAGGGAGGTGGGAGCAGGCTCTCTTGTCCATCTCTGAAGGAACGGATGATCATTGGGTGAAGGGTGGACAGTCTGAACTTTTTTCTTCAGACAAGGGAGGGCAGAAGGAGGAGGCCAAGGGGTTCTTGGCTGGAATCTGAGAAGCCCTGGGAGGGGGAGGAGGCAGGGAAGCCAAGGTTCTTAGAGATCACACCTTCCTCCAACCTCATGGTTCCAGCAGGCTCCAGGCTTGGCTGTTACCTGGGAGGAAGAAGCCTCAGCACAATGGGACTACTTCTGAGTAGCGCTGCAAAGGATTGTGCTCATAACTGCTGCCCCATGACCCCCCAGCTGCTGCCACATGACCCCACTCCCACTTTCCAGTTCTGTCCCCTCGCACTGTCCATCCCGCCCCTTGCTCTGTACCCTGGCGTGCCTGACCTGTGCCACCTGCTTCACAAAAGACTCGTGACTCTAGTCAAAATGACTCGAGAATTTCAGGGGGCAAGTCAGGGGGCAAGTTTCACCCGCTAGGACTCGTGCCCAAGTCGAGTCATGGAGGGCAGAGATTTGAGACTTGAGTCTTACCGTGGGGCCAAGTTTCCATCCCTGCCACACTTTAACCTTTTGAGAGTTGCATGCATACCATTATTGTAGCAAAGGTTATGCGTACAAACAGTATATGAAGACTCCTGCTGGACTAGAACTGAGTTCCATCTGGTCTAGTACCTTGAGTCCCACATTGGCCAACAAGATGCCTCCAGGAAGTCCACAAGCAGGGCACGGCCTCTCCAAGTTCTTTGCTTCTCAGTAACTGGATAGTCAGAGGTAGGCTGCTGCTGAACATGGCGGTTCTAGTAAGCTGTCATTACATGGCTAGTTGCTGTTGATAGGTCTCCTATTAATTTGTTTTGTCCCCTGTGAAATTAACAACCGTTGTCACATCTCCTGGCAATAAATTCCGCAAATGTTAAGCCCTTGGTACTTCGTGGCATTGACTATTCTTCTGTCCATTTTAGCACTTTCTCGGTGTGCCATGAGATTGAAAAGATTGCAAATTGCTGTGCTAGAGTGCCATAGGAGCAGAAGCTGGCACATCATCAAATTAGGGGGCAGCAATTGGCACGCTGCCTTCAGGTGCCAGGAGGTCTTGAGCCAGTAATGAATACAAAAATTGACCAGCCCGTCTCCATCACACGTAAAGCTTAGAAATTGATCCCAGATACAACATGGGCAGCCCAATCCTATGTTGTGCTGGAGCAGGCAGGCCAGACGGCCTGTGCCAAATCCAGGGCAACATGGGAGGCCTGAGGAGCCTCCCTGGCACAAGGGCACATTCATGCACTTGCACCAGGGGAGACGTCAGCCTCCCCGATGGGCTCCTCCTCGGATGTATGCCTGCTAAATAGCAGATGTAGCTCCGAGGCAGCCACATGGCCAGAACTGGGGTCGCACGGCCGGGGGACAGGACCTTGGATGCTGCAGCCCACACCTGCCCCCCCTCCCCGGGGTGGCATGCCCTCCATCCGGCCCATCCACCCTGCCCGGTTCTACCCTCCCCCTCCCGGTTCCACCCACCTGCCCCCCCCAGAACCACCCCTATGCCAGCTAAATTCGGCTGGCACAAGGGCAGCTCTCTGCCCGCACTCCCAGGCTGGTGCTAGAGCTAGCGTCAACCTGGGAGCAATAGCGTCATCGAGGGGTGCCAGTTGACCACCACCCCCCCACAGCACTACTGACATAGCATCAACGCAACAACATTGCATCAGTGCTACGTCCTTCTTTGGATTGCGCCCTTAGTATTCTCAGAAACCTAGCTCTTCGTTCTGTGTGCATGGGGGGGGGTGGATGATTCTTCAAGGTGCAAAGATCAACCCATGAGAATATTGGGTAAAAATCTCAGCATCCCAAGAATGTTGGCTCTTCTTTTAAAAAACACACACACACACACACAAAGCTGCTCATCCTCAACATGCAAAAATAAGCCCATGATGCAATGGTTAAGATAGGATCATTCTGCAAAACCTGTCTTTAAATGCACAAACACATGCCACACACGCACGCACGTGCACGTGCACACACACACGGATCTCATCCTGTGTGTTGCATAGGTAACACACAAGCAATCATTAAAAACCTCTGCATCCGTCCTCATCTGTCATGAAGCAAAAGTTGCCATTTCCAAGTCTCACGTTCTCCAGGTGCCTTTGCTTTTTGATGGCACTTCGCACTGCCAACCTGTTTTGACAACAACTCCCAGCAAATTATCTACCTTTATTGGACTGGAGGAAGGGGAGGGTTGGGGAGAAAGGGGGGAAAAGGAGATTAAGAGCCCTGGAAAAAAGAGCATAATAAGATTAAAGGCAGGCAAGTGCAAAGCGAGAGTGTCCATCTGCATTTTTTGCTTTCAAGAGGTTCGTTAGAAATAAAAAGCTCCTTTTATCCCATTCCAACATGTAGTGATGGATGCCCCAGTCGCCTTTCATCTCTACTGGTTCGGTCCTCAACAAGCCTTAATGAACATGACAGGAAAATGGTTCTAGTTGATGCTGTGGGGATGGGAGGGGGTGATACAGCCAAAACACTCTGCGCTATGGTTAATTAGGGGATCAAGAGCGAGAGAGGTGGGCAAGGCGCAAAAGAGCACTGAGGAGGAGGAGGAAAGAAAAGAGCATGTTGCTGGAGAACGCAGAAAGATGCTCTCCACGACCACACCATTTTCAAAGGGAGCTGGTGGTGCTCATTGGCTTCTCAAATGCATTCTTTGGCGTGCACACATCCACCCTTCTAAGTGTTCTGCTGGGTTTTTATAATGATTTATAATGTTTCATTATTATTTATACTTATTTTATTATTTTATTATTTATTTTATTATTTATTTTATAATGATTAATAATGTTATAATGATTAATAATGTTATATTCACTTATATAAGGGACGTGGTGGTGCAGCGGGTTAAACCACTGCTGCTGGGCTTTCCAACTGGAAGGTTCAAGACTGCGTGACGGAGTGAGCTCCTGTTGCTTGTCCCAGCTCCTGCCAACCTAGCAGAAAGCACCTAAATGCAAGTAGATAAATAGGGACCACTTCAGTGGGAAGGTAACGGCGTTCCGTGCACTACGGCGTATAGTCATGCCGGCCCCACGACCACAGAAGCTTGTCCTCAGACAAAACGCTGACTCTACAGGCTTAGAAACAGAGATGAGCACCGCCCCCTACAGTCGGTCACAATTAGACCATTCGGACATGGGGAAACCTTTACCTTTACCTTTATTCACTTATATAGCAAAACATAGTTACAGAACACCATTATAATTACACTTGGAACCTGCAGCCTGTGTGCCCATGCATTCGCACACGCACACCCCAAAGATTTTTAATTAATCTGTTTGTATCCTTAAGATCCTGTTTGTATCCATTTTCTACCCATTTATTTATTTGTGTCCATTTTCTACCAATAATGCACTGGAAATTGCATTTCTCTAACACATCATTGGTAGAAAATGGTTAAGAAAGAAGAGTACTGCTCTTCAAACCAACAGTGCATACAGCCAAGATCTTGTTTCCAGTAGTGACTATCCAGATGTCTCCAGGAGGCTCCCAAGCAAAGCATGAAAGGAATAGCCATCCTCTGTCCCCAACATCTGGCAGTTAGAGATAGATTGCTTCTGAAACTGGAGGATCCAATCAGTTACAATGGCTGAAAAAAATAAGAGCTGGAAATAGGAGGAGAAGCCCTCTGTCGAGAAGCCCTCAAGCAGATCACAAAGGCAACAGGAATCTGGCTTGGCAACAGTTGAAAGAAAGATGTGGGACAAAGAAGGACCTTAATTCTGGCCCACTAAGGAAATTTGTGTGAAAGGTCTACCAATAGCTATTAGCAGTGGAAATTAAAAATAGAACCTCCCTGAGCAGAGGTAGTCTATCCTGAATACTAGTTGTTGAAGGGCACACACAAGTTATCATAGCCTTTGATAGCTATCATGGCAAGTCTTGCTGGAGGCATTCCTGGAACATCTAGCTGGCCACTGATGAAAATAGGATGCTGGCTAAATGAACCTTTGCTCTGATCCAGCAGGGCTCCTTTGAAGTCCTCATGTTTTTAATGTCCTGCAGCCTGCCCACTATGCATCGTCCCCAGCTGTGGTCCATTCAGCTCTGCTGTACCTTTGTGGGCTTAACATCAATATGCAAACCAGTAACAACCTAATTAGGACAAGAAGTGGAGAATAACCACAGTAATTCCACAGCAGCCACATAAAAACACTGATGTGAAATTGACAGGCTCTGTACATGGCTGGGGTTTAGTGTAATTCTATATAGCACTGGGGACACGATCAGTGGTGGGATTCAAATAAATTAACAACCGGTTCTATGACGTCATAGCCGGAGCAAAAAAAAAACCGGAAGCCAGCCGAGGTAAGCGAGTGGGCGGGGCCAGGCCATTTAACAACCGGTTCTATAGAACCTGGGCAAACCCCCTGAATCCCACCACTGGACATGATCAAGAATTAAAATTCCAAAGGCCACTATTTACTCTTACACTCCAAAAGGTTTACTTTTCAAATACTAATAGGAATTACCTGCCAGTGTCGCTGTGTTTCTGAGAAGGCAATCCTCACCCCATGCTGGAATAGGCAGACCAATGGGCCTACTCCATATCCAACACAGATAATCTATTCCCCTTCCCCTAAGTAACACAGCAGCAGCCCAAATGGGGCTACTTGAACCCCAAAAGAGGCAGAACAAATCCCATTAGCCTGGATTGGGGCCAGACTGCTTGGAACGGGGGTTAGGATCTGACCCAAGTGCCGCATCCTGGCATCACCCTCTGCCTGGACTAGGCCACCCATGGCTAATTCATTCTTTATGGCATACAGTTTGAGCATTTGTTGGTCAGACAACTCTATGGGAAGACAGGGTGCTTCTTGGTATTAGCCACAAAGATTGGCAATGGAACTTCCATGTACAGCAGCAGTCAATTTCTGAATTCCAGACTGCTGGGGACAAACAACAAAGGAGTTCTGTTGCCTTCACGTCATGGTGGTGGGCTTTCCAGAGGCTTCCAGTTGCCCACTATGGGAAGCAGGGTGCTGAAATACGTAGATCTTTGATTCCATCAACACCTTTCCTTAAGTGAGTCTATTGGCCACAGTTGCCACAATAACTAAGGGCGCAATCCTAACCAACCTTCCAGCACTGATATAGCTGTGCCAATGGGGCATGTGCTACATCCTGCAGTCACAGAGGCCTCCTCAAGGTAAGGGAATGTTTGATCCCTTACCTCGGAACTGCATTGCCCTTACTCCAATGCTGGAAAGTTGATTAGGGTTGCACCCTAAATGGAGCTGCTGGGTACAGAGGCAGCCACCTCTGCATAACAGACAGTGGGTTCAAACACTGAGGAGGAGAATGTTCATGCTCATGCTCTGCTATATGGGCTTCCCAGAGACACCTCTGGTTGACCACCTTTGGAAACAGGATCCTGGACTAGATGGGCTCACCTTGGTCTGATCCAGAAAGGCTCTTCTTACGATCTTATGAACAAGCCAGCTTCCATCGATTTCCGTCCATTCCCCCACCACCTCCATGCGTTGACCAAAGTAACAAGCGCCCTATGAGGTGGGAGGTGTAGAAGAGAGAGAGCGTGTTATTAGGAGCTTCTCTCTCTTT
This sequence comes from Lerista edwardsae, assembly GCA_029204185.1. Taxonomy (NCBI): domain Eukaryota; kingdom Metazoa; phylum Chordata; class Lepidosauria; order Squamata; family Scincidae; genus Lerista; species Lerista edwardsae. The sequence goes on from JAJKFI010000116.1 coordinate 3,119,716, forward strand.
TCAGAGCCAGTCAGACAGATCCTTTAAATAGATCTGAAGGAGTCCCAGCGCCTCGGGTGAATCGATTGGCTGCGCTTGATAGAAGATCGTTTTCAGCCGCGTACTGGAGATGCACCAGCCAGCGAGAGCCTCTCTCTCCCCCCTTACATTCATCACACATTTCTCATCGTAGTGATTTCTTCATCCTTTCCACACCTTCCATCTTGTGCATGGCCCTCCTCCTCTTCCTTCTGACAGCCAAAGGGCCTTTCCAGGAGACTATAAAACACTGGCTTTCAATCAGGCAGGGAAAATTGTGCCGTATTTTGGGGAGTGCCTTACAAAGGCGTAAACTGGTTGAATCAAGCACATGGCTATCATTGGCATGTCTCCAAATGTGTCCACGAAGCTCTTGATTTTCTTCTTTACATCTTCCATATATTTTTTTCAAACTAGCATGGAGTGTTGCAAGATAAATGCACATACAAGGTACCCGCATCTCATTTTGGCTTACATACACTTGTTGCACCCATCACCTATGGGTGATGCTATCACCTATGGTATGCTATTGTTCCTATAGCTCAGTGGTTCCCAACCTGGGGGTTAGGATCCCCAAGGGGGTTGTGAACCAATTTTCAGGGGGTCGCCAAGAGCTTGGGGAAGCTATCAAAAAAAGCTGGGCGCCACCATCTTGAAAGCTTCATTTTGGCTAGGGAAGGGGCTTCCCCATTAAACTGCCGCTTCATCAATGCTTGTAGCTATGAGGGAAATTGGCCTTGTTGTGGGATGTGCGTATGAGTGTGGTGAAGTCTCTTCCAGGTCTCTTTCCAAGCGGGCATGTCACGCCTTCCATGTACCTGCCTAGGTGAGTCTCAGCACACAGGGAAGAGGATCATAAAAACTCTGGAGACTATCAAAAATGTAGCTTTTTCACCTTGATCATCAACGGCATGGAGAAGCCACAATGCCTTCTGTGCAATGTTGTTCGCATTGCTGAATCAATGACTGAACTCAAAACACAAATGTCACGTATATACAAAGCATTCAGAACATTCTAAAAAGTATGTGGAGTTCTCTTGACTTTCAAAAAGTGTGATTGATGAAAACAGTGACTGCACTTCCTGCTTAATGACATCACTTCTGGCCCTAGGTCTTAGGGGCGGTCCCGACAAGTTGTTGTACCTAAAATGTGGGTCCCAGTGCAAAAAAGGTTGGGAACCATTGCTATAGCTGATTAAAGGTAGCCATGGTTCAATACATGGATTTGCTTTCTGTCTGCCTTTTTAAACTCAGATTTAACAGGTACATATGGCCACAGTTCTAACATTCAAACAGACACATGAATGCCAGATGTCCAGAATTTGGTCTGCTGAATTCTTGCTGCAGTGACCCTGCAGAGATTTTTCTGAAATTCTCCTCATCCAACCCTCTCCTCAAATGTTGCTGATCTGCATTAACTGCCCTTGTCACCCATGGATTTTAAGCCAATGCAATCTTCCATTGCTCCAGGTTTAATACCAAATGCTATACAGAGCACTGTGTGGAGTTTGACTCAGTTTTCAATGCGTTCAGAACACGCATCTCCTTGATGTGTAGAAGCGCACCATGAAACACTACAAAATGAGCCACCTTTTTGTGAGCATATACATTATTCCATCAAGATTCGTTTGATGTGCTGTTTTGCTAACAGCTCAGGAGGGGACATGCATGTCAGTACATTGCAGCACAAAAATAAGGTTGATACAATCTTACATGCCGTTGCATCTAGATTGCTTGTAGATTCGTTTGTTCTTAGCAATGGTTTATGGATAAATACATGGAGATTGGTCAGCTGGATGAAATACAGGGTGCAATTTAAGAGAAAGCTGTGGCAAACTGCGCATGCTCCAGTCCCAGAATTAAGTATAGACATTCTCTAGTAGTTAAACCAGAATTCAGAAGACAGCACAGAACTGAATACTTTAAAAAACCAAAGGACTAGAATGGGGGAAATTCACTCATCCCCATAGGACACTAATGGTCCAAACCTGTCTAGCACCAAGAAAATATGCTTTCCCTCCTAGTGGCTGCCACAAAGCAGCCAAAAAGCGCTTTGCAGAAGCCCTGAGCTTTCCTATGTGCACCAGTGGATATTAGGAAGCCTGCCCAGAGCAGGTAAGCCCAGTTTAGGGGGTGGAGCAGGGAAGGGGGAGGGCAGGGGGAAGGCAGGAGATGGTGTGACGGGTGGGCAGATTGGGTCTGGGAGGGGGTAGGTTCAGGGCAAATTCTAGCCCCCTTCCTGGGCCCGATCTGCCTTCATGGTACAACACAAAACTGTGCCACGTCCAAGTTGATAACAGTTGCTGGGGCTTATCCTGGGGCAAAGGAGCAAATGTCCAGCAGCCAAAGCTCCATCATGGGATGTAGTGGAGGCCATGCCAGCAGTGCAGCAGCATCACAGAAGGGTTTCACTAGGACTGGCTAACTGTGCAAGTCTAGGCATATCTATTTTGAAATAAGTCCCATTGTATTCAATGGGCCTTACTCCCAGGTAAGTGTGTTTAGGAGTTAAAAGTACTGTCTATACAGTACTGTTTTGAAGGGTTATGAAGGAAGGGCTCTAGCCAGTGATGTCATCCAGGCGCGCCAGGAACCGGAACGCCTGGATGATTGACAGCCCTCCGCCCCTATGGCGGAGGGCTGCCACGCCTCCCCAAGCCTCACAGCGCCCAAATCGCTCCATTTTAGAGCGATTCCGGATGCAAGGGAGGGCAGGCGGGCCCAGCAGCAGCTCACCCATCCTCCGGAGAGGCGGCGTGGCCCGGGCCCTCCGCAGAACTAGCGGAACGGCGTACCGGGCCGTTCCGCCTGGATGACGCCTCTGGCTCTAGCACTACTGCTAACTATGAATTTATATTGCATTATCAACAAACGCAGAACTTGGCAAAATACAAGAGTTCATTGCTTCGGTTTTAATTTTGTCTTGATCCCTTAATAGCATTATGGCCCAATTCTGTGGGCATATTAGGCTGTCGGAATGCATGTTCTGCTTGCCTAACACACTTTGTGACTGTTGCAAAGAGTGTGGGGAGAGTGGGGCTTGGCTGCTGCCACAAGATTGGGCAGCTGGTCCAGGTGAAGACAGACCGAGGATGCTTGCTAATGCACATTAAGCCCGCGCATGGGTTAGGAGGGAGGTGAGGAGAGGGTAGAAATGGTGGGGCGGAGGGTGGGTTGGGCCTGGGAAGGGGGCAGGTTTGGTGGCAACGATGCCTGCTGAATCCTAACCCCCTTCCCAAGCCTGATCCACCTTCACGGGCCAATGTGGACCAGCGAAAATGATGTCACTGGTGCAAGTCCAAGTTGACTCATGGAGGCAGCTGGGGCTTACCCCAAAGAAGCCTCAACATGCCAAAACTCCCTTGCAAGATGCAATGGACGCTGCACTGGTGCTGTTGCATCACCACCTGGGGAATTACAGTGGATGGGGCTGTTCATCTCATCTCCCTGGGGTGGTTTGTTTACAGGAGGAATTCCATACCCAATTTCAAATGCAAAATGTAAATGTGTTGGAGATTCAAACAACTAAATGTTGAGATTGCCAGGGCTGGGGGTGAGGTTAGGGGGTAGTGGTCATGTCAGAAATTTCAGGTCTTTGAATCAGAAAGGTCATGATCTGAACTGAGATTTAGCCTTGCTGGCAGCTGTGTGTATGTCTGAGCTCTGGAGCCCTCTTTAGGCACAGAAGAGAAGAGCAATAAGAACTTAAGAAAAGCCCTCCTGAATCTGATTTAGGGCACAATCCTAACCTGGAGTTAGGCTGGCCCAGTTAGGCCAGCTCTGGCTGACACAAGGGACATGGTAACGTATGTTTGGACCATTCTCGGACTCAGAGAGGCCAGCACACAGACGTGTGCCATCCCCCCTGACTCAGACAGTGGTCCAAATGCACTTTATGATGTCCTGGCAAACTTTGCTGGCCTAACTGTGCCGACCCTTAAATGCTCACGTAGTCCAGCATCCTCTTTCCCACGGTAGTCCACCAACTACGGTCACACTTCCATTGAGCTATAGCACTTCCCACTTCATAAAGTGTACTTGAGAACATAAAATCAAAACTGCCTTACTGGCTCAGATCAAAGATCCATCTCACTTGTCCCTACCCATCTGAAGATGGACTGTCTTTGAATATGGAAGTTCCCTCTTCCATCAGGGCTAACAATATCTTGATTCTGCCATGACCTCACTCAGAGCCTTAGGAATGTGAACATCTTTCAGGCTCCACTGCACACCATCTGAAATACTGTATGGGGTTCTAACATGGGGGTCCCATGTTCTATCTTACATGGGAGTTTATCAGAATTCATAGAAGAGAATGTCTGGGAAGTGGTTTGAACACTTGAAACCCTTGTAGGAGTAAATAATATTTATAGGGTAATGCTGAGTAATATCATTACTATATTCACTACCAGAGTTAGAAAACAAATACAAGAGCGAATGTAGTACAATAGTTACCATGTTGGCCTGAAGTGGGGAGACGAGTTCAAATCCCCATTAAACACACCGGCAGCCCAATCCTATCCAGGGTTTATGGTGGGGGAGCTCACGATCTGCTACTATAAGCCCTGGACCAGCCAGCGCAAAAGCCACATCACTATTACGCACTTCAGGGCTGTGGCTGCAGGTAGCTCAGTGTCAGGGGAGGTTCAGGGAAATGTCTTTGGTGGTTCAGGATGTGGGGAGCAGGCTGGGCAGGGGCAGGAGGGGGGATCTCAGAGCAGTAGCGTAGCCAGAGGGGAGGGTGGCAGGGCAAGTACTGCAGGCACTGCAATGTGCTGTAGCATGTCACATAAGCGGTGCCTCCCACTTGCCGTTGGAGCCATTCCAGACAGCAACACACAGGTTTCCTTTGCTGCCCAGAATAGCTCCAACAGCGAGTGGAAGGCACCGCTTACACAGTGCATTGCGGCACCTGCAGTACTTAACGCATTGCCCCCGCCCCCTCTGCCTATGCTACTGTCTCAGGGGCAGCTGCACATCCCAAGATCCTGTCCCCCTTTCCCTGCCCAGAACCTTCCCCTGAATCTTGTCAGGCTTACACCAGCAAAATAGCTGGAGTAGGTCCAAGGATGTCCACTGTAAGCCAAACTGTCAATGAGAAAAAGTTTTACATACCTCTTCTGTGCCATTTGGACACCCTCCCTCCACGAGCAAGCCACAAGGGCTTCCTCAGCAGGGCTTCCGGCCATGGGCTGGCAGGGGAGAAGATTAGATGCCCAGTAGGCAGAGGGGGCCACTTGAGTCTGTTGCTTTCTCTCAGTCTAACCAGCCTTACAGGGCTGTTGTGGATAAAGTGGGATGGAAGAAGAGCCACGTTCTGCCCTGATTTTTCGGAAGGACGAGCAATTGAAAAATGGACATAAGGGGTACGTTCACCTTTGGAAAAACTCCTGCTCCATGGAGGTGGTGTATTGTTTTTCTGGCTGTTGATTCCCACCAACAGTGTGGTCTGTTTCATTTCAATAAATATTTCAGCAACCTTAATATCTTTGGGGGGGGTGAGTTTTTTGCAATATTTCCCCAATGATTCTTTGCTGAAAAACAAAACTCCTGTTCCATGGAAGAGCACAGGCGCTATCAAGGTGGCCTCCCCTACCCAAGACACTCTCCACCGCTGCGGATTTGTACCCGTCGCCATGGTTTCTCGCCAAGCAATCACCTTCCCCCCTCCCGCCCTGCCCCAGTTCCCTTCTTGCAACCTGCACACTGAACAGATCAATACATTTTTATGTTACATGAAAGGGCGGGGGGGGGTCAGTTTAGCAACAGACCAATTGCCGATAATTGCTTCCAAATACTGTTCAAAGCCCTTTTGTCTCTAGACCCAGTTGCGCACTTGCTGGGCCACACAAAAACAGCAGGAGTCAGTCAAGCTGGATTCTCGAGTCGCTTCCCTTCCCGAATCCCTGAGCCGCAGGCGAGAGACCTTCTCCATTCACCCCTTTCTCCTTCCGAACTCTCCACAGTCAGAGCACACACGAACACAAGCCCACTTCTCCCCCTCTCATCCCATCCATCCGTACAGCCACCACTTTGCACTTCCCTCTCCAATATTGATCCGATTTTCGTTCAGAGAGAGGAGCTGAGAGAGGGTACCGAGAGGCAGGCGGACCCCCATTGTATTCAAGGTCAAAACCTTCTCTCTTTTTTTTGCAAAAAAATTACCTTGCTGCTTAAGGTGGGGGCGGTGAACTGTACCGGGAAGGAAAGTGGTCCTTTTGAAAGCCACTCACCAAAGGCAGGTTATCATCCCAGCATCTGGGATCAAACAAAACCGGCTGGTTTTTTTTTCCTTTCCTCCTCTTCTTTGCTGGACTGGAAAACTGAACATCAGGACTCAAACTAGCAACTTCAGGGTTTGAGTCTGAGACAATCCAACACAGCGTTCGTTTGAACCTCAGAAGGGGCACAGAGAGGGAGAAGAATGTGCCAAATCCATCAGCCCCTGTGACTGGTGGGCAGGAAGAAGTCCCAGGATTTTACAAGCCTAGACTGGTCAACAGGGCTATCCATGCTGTGTCTCAGGTGTCTTCTTTCGCAAAGACAATCCCTTGATAGAACACGCAAGCCTCAGCTTTGTGTGAACCTCAGCACTCCGCCGTTTAACATGATTGCAGCTTCATCTTTCTACAGCTGTAGTAAATGCATCAGGAGAGTGTCCCAATTTAACCAACAATATGGAGGGGGTGGTAGCAAAGAAAAATTATGAGCCGGCCTATCAGCAGGTGTATTTGTGCACACTGGAGTGCTGTGGGAGTGCAGCATGTGAGTGCAAAATACTGAAAATCTCTCTTCTTGTTCGTTTTTTTTGGGGGGGGGAAGCAAGTTTCTAGTCCTTAAGCCCTCTCTTCACCCACACTATTCTGTGCTCTGAATTTCCTTCTCCGCTTAAGAAACACAACAGAAACTAGCATAGGATCTCATTTGAGATATTTGTGGGCAGTGTAGGGCAGGGCAGTGTGGAGATGGAGAACTCAACCAACTAGACTGTCTTCTAGATTTGTCTTCTATCTTTTCTCAGCCTTTTATTTCTTTTTATTCGTTTCTCCTTCTATTTCTCTTTCTTTTGTTCTCTTTTTGCTTGTTTTCTCATTCGCTTTCTTTTCTCTCTTTCTCACTTCCTTTTCTCCCTCTTCTCCTCCCCCCCCCCCCCCCCAAATACCCCCTGGCTGCCAGTCTCCAGACTTCCATTTAAATGACATGCCACAAACCCTCTCCAACCCAGAGACCCTCTGCAGGGAACCAGTTTACAAGAAGAACCGGGCTGCCTTCCCAAACGAGCCTCCCAGCCCACCACACACTTCCAGCTATACATAATCTAATATACGTTACCATAGCGCCAATCAATAACCCAGCAGGCCAGTGCCGAAATTTGTTCTCTTAAAGGAGCAGCTCACCTCAGCCGGCTTCTCCTCGCTGCCCTTTGCAGATGTAGGATACACAGGGCCAGAAGAGTTGGGTGGGTCTTACCCTGTCCAACTAAGAACCTTTCCAGACTACATCAGACCTCCAGCCCATCAGATCCAGTATCCTGCTTCCCACAGTGACCAACGGGATGCTTTCAGGAAGCTCACAAGCAAGGCATTAAGTCAATAGCCCTCCCCGATTTGTCCCCAGCATCTGGCACGAAGACATAGACTGCCTCTGTATATGGAAGTTCCATTAGGCTGTCGTGGCTAATAGCTGTGGCTGGACCTATCATGAGCCCTATTGGGTCAGGCTGAAGGTCCATCTTGTTCAGCATCCTGTTTCCGACAGCCAGCAAAGGAGCGCAGAAGCAGGGCATGATGGCCACAAACCTCCTGTTTATTCCCAGCAACTGACATTCAGTGATATACTGCCTCTGCACATGGAGGTTCAAAAAAAAAAAAAGCTACTGTACAGCCAGTTTGCTGCTTGCTTCTATGGCTGGTGCTGACTGAAAGGTATGACGGACTCATTGTATTTAGGGGTGACCCTGCAAACGTACCCCAGCACTGCGTCAGTTCAAATGATGCGGCTCATCAGTGCTTCTGTGCAAAAGCACATCTTCAGCTTTTACACCCAATGAAAATGCTGCTGCTGTTGAATTCTAGCCATCAGCCCAGTGGTTTGAAAACTAGCAGTCTGATCCTGCGCCAGGGCAGTGCCAGCGGCCCACATGCTGCCCCAGCAACAGCCGTCACAAATGTGCCATAAGGCACGTTGCAGCAGCTGGCAGACGAAAAGCACTGGTGGAGAAGCAGCGCCACTTGGCGCTGGGCCTCTGCGGTGGTGGGGACAGAGTGGGACTGTACAACGGTAAGGACACCGCCAAGAGCAGAAAGGTGTTCCTGGGTGGGGGAGAGCAAGGGGAAGGTGGGGACAAAACTGGGCAGATAGAGGATGGTTTAGGCCTGGTAGGCAGCAGGGATGTCAGCCCCAGCTGCTGCGGGATCCTATCCCCCCTCCCAGGCCTCAGAGCCCAACATGGGACTCCTCAGTTCTGCAACATCTAAATAGCTGGCTCAACTCGGAGCAGACCCACCAGGGCTTCTGGGGCTCTGCACAGAGTAAGGGAACCAAAGTTCCCAAAGTACCCCAAGGAGACCTTCAGCTGCTTCCCTGGCCCCATAGGATATGGCAGATATGTCCCCATATATGCTGGCAGTCACTGGAACATCCGTCAGACCAGATTAGTCCAGAGCAGGGGTGGGGATGGGGTGGAACAGGCCAGCAGGAAAGTGACAGGGCAGGGTGGGCAGACTGGGGCTGGCGGGGGCCGGATTGGTGGTGTCAGTCGTGTCATATCAAAAACACCCTTCCCAGGCCCGATCCACCTACATGAATCAACACAGATCTGCACCGGCTATTTTTATCCTTTTTTACTATAGGAGGACCACCTTCTGAAGCACTTGTTGAGCTCCATGTTCACTGGATTGGGACCATACTGGTGGCCTTGCATTCCCCTTCACCTGGCCTTTGTTAAGAGCTGAGGTCTGATTGTCTATTCACAAGTAAGCATGTGTGTGGCTCAGTCTCACTTTCCACAGAGCTCAGTAAATTTTCCATGCCAGCCTGGAGGGGGGACTTTCTTCTCAAGAATTTTGGGGGGGCCTGCATTCATCCGAGTGGACCATTCTGGTGTTCTTGTATTCCCCTCAGCCTTCCCTTTGGAGTGGACTAAGGCAGGCTCGCCCACTCACAAATAAAAATGCACGTGCTGCTCCGTTTTGGTTTCCATGGGGCTCAGTACATTTTCCTTGTCAGCGATCAGCATGTCAGTGTCATGTGGCTTTCCTCGGAGGTCAGGAACCGGTGGATAGAGTTGCCACAAGTCCCGCCCCTCACTCTCCACTCCTCCCCTCACCCAGGAATGCCCTCCCGCCCCGCCCCAAAAGGCTGCATCGCCGGCAAGCGGCTAACTCACCGCTCACTGGTGAATGGTGCTTCCTCTGGGGCATGCATGGGTGGCATCGCCCTGGCACCACCCCAGCACTGGTGGCAAGGGCTTACTGCTTCCGTTGGAGGTGCTTTACAGCACCATGTGCAACAGTTGTCCTAAAAGAGCTATAGGTTGGGGAGGCTGATCATCATTGCTCCAGAATGAGAAGTGCATTCTGGGGAGGCTCAGAAGCCATCTTTGTTGGCTTCCTATTCTGGTTCAGAACTGAACGACGTCATTCCAAGCAATGTTTGGGAGCAGGTCTGTGGCGAGTCCCAGTTCTCAAATTTTGTTTATATACATAATTGACATTTCTAAATGGGCCTCTCCAACCCCAAGGCTATCAAGAACCATGTAGAAAAGAGAAACACGAAACCTTAAAGGCCCACATTCTTGAGCTCTCTATAAAGCATAATCGAGTTAGAGCAGCACCATATTGCATTAGCCATGTATGTTTGCATCTTGCCTCTCACTCTGAAGGACAGGAGCTGGGGCTGAGCTGTCTTTGTGGACAATTAGAGTCATGAACATCCCTTGAAATATGTCGATGCCCTGGGAATGTGGTATCGTCAATGGTGTAGTCACAGAGGGTGGCACAGTGACTGCAGACTCCACAATGCACCATGTAACCAGCCCCTCCCACACACTGTCAGAGCCATTCAGGGTAGCGATGGCAAGGCGTTGCCCAGAATGACTCAGATGGTGAATGCAAGGGGCCAGTTACACTGAACATTGCAGCAACTGTAATACTTACCATCCTCTCTCTCCTCACACACACACACACACACACACACACACACACACACACACACACACACTGTAGTGTGGCATGCTACTGGGCATGGCAATGTATTTCAGCATTTTTCCTGGCCCTTTTGGAAATAGGTGAGCTTCAAACTCAATCTGCAAAACAGAACCAGCAACGTGCATCCTGACTGCCCTTTAGAAATCTTGGTCTTTAAAAGAGAGAACACATTGCTATCTGGTTGCGTTTTTCTCCCTAGGAAGTGTTGGACAGTTGCTAAGTTCAAAGTGGTATTAAAATCCTAACTACGGTTCATCTAAATCCAACATTAGGTCTAAGACTACCTCCGCTGGCTTAGGCAGGCAGATTGTGAAATAGCAGAATGGATGGTGGTACCCCAACAGAATCCCAGTCCTGCATCTTCAGCACTAGCTCCAAGGTGATGGCTGAACAGGGTGCCTGGTCAGGGACATGGAAACCTTAGGGAGTACAGCTACCTGCCTGCCCCTCCCCACCCCTTCAAGCTGTTAAACCCACCCTCCTCCCTCATCCAATCATGCTTCTGTTATGCACAGCAAGTCAGCATGTTCATTCAGGATCTATTCCTTGGGTGGGGGAATTCTGTACATGCCCAAGAGCTATCTCTTCATATCCCTACTTCCCATATCACTGTCTCTAATGTTCCTATGTTTGCCTTCCAGGGATGCCTTGTTACAATATCGTGGGTGCAATCCTAACCTGGAGTTAGGCCGGCAAAGTTTGGCCGGCACAAGGGACACTGTAGAATATGTTTGGACCACTCTCAGAGTAATAGAGGCCAGCACACAGATGTGTGCCATCTTCCCTAAGTCCGAGAGTGGTCCAAACGCACTTTATGGTGGCCCTTGTGCCAGCCAAATTTTGCTGGCCTAACTGTGCTGGCCTAACTGCAGGTTAGGATTATGCCCTGTGAATGTGTCTTGCAGGTGTTCTCATGCTACAGACGACAGCTTCCCCCCTGGGATGTCTAGAGATTAAATCTCTTACGGCACTTTTGCGACACCAGCGCCAGAAGTAAGGGATTACCACCGGCGTTGTGAATTTAGGATTCGTGTTTAACTCATCCAGGACTCTATTTCCCATAGGAAGCCAGCTAGCTTCCTCTGGGAAGCCCACAAGAGAGGCATCTTCTTCATCATCATCACTCATCTCACCTGTAGCACACATGTGTATAAATGTGCGCGCATGGACACATGCGATGCACAACTTGCTGTTTCACAAACTGCTACTGCTGTGTTTGAACTGGTGATAAGCTATTGCTGGAGTGTTGGGTTTGTTCCTTTGTTTATGGTTTATCTTTGGTCCAAAAGAGCTCCCTCCTGGCTTCTAAAGCCCTGGGTTTATTCAGGAACTAAACTCTAGTGAAGCATGAACAACATTTCAATGCTGCTAAAGATTCATGGGCACAAAATGTGTGTTCCTTATATTTTTCCATGGAGTGGGTGAGCTGGAGTTAGCCACAACTGAGCCCCAATGGGGTTCTCTCTATCACTCTATCTAGTCTTTTCATCCCAGCCTTCATGACTTCCATTAATTCACTTCACACCCCATGCATTGATCTTACCCGTTCAGCTCTCTCTCTCTCTCTCTCTCTCTCTCTCTCTCTCTCTCTCTCTCTCCTGATGCCTCCCCTCCCCCAGTTCCCACAACCTGGCCAGTCTCTCTCCGTGTGCTCAGCCCTGCCCAATGGACAACCTGGGCTCCCTGCTGAATGATCCATACAAACTCCTTTACTCCAGCAAAATCAATGCGCGAGAAATAACGCATGAGGCAAGGCAAGGAATCCGTCTGAGGATCGACCGTGGAAGGGGGGGGCAAAGAGATGGGGAGAAAGCCACACCAGGAATCGCCCCGACAGGTGCCTCATGGGAACAAGAGCATTACGGGATAGGGGACAGAGGGGTGTGTGCACACATGCACACATGCATGCATGTACATGCACAGAAAGAAGAGACACATTTCCTTTTCTTGATAATCAAAGAAAAAGGGACATGAACAAATAGTCTGCAAAAAAGTATGCTTGCATTAATTGTTTAAATGAACTTGTGGAATTCATTGCCACTGGATGTGGTGACTTCCACAAAATTAAATAGCATTGAATCAGACCTACAGCCCAGTAATAAACTGCCCTGCCCCGTAGGAGCAGCAGCAGTAGCAAAATGGCTACCGCTGCATCCTACAAGAGCCAGGCAGCCATGAGACGTTCATCCCTTTTCCCTGGGTAAGGGCACTGGGCTGCCAATGGGCCTCCTCAAGTCTGCTTATTTTGCCTTGAATACTTAAGGGCTTCCATGTTGGGCCACACAGCCCAACACAGAGGATAAGATCAGGTGGTGGAGGTCACTTCTGGTTCCACCCTCCCCACAAGTGTAAATCATGAAACCTACTGAACACCCGTCCCTCCCTCCCCAGTCTGTGAGGTGAGGAATTATTTTACTTCAGAGCAGCCTCTTCAGACCAGAGGCCTACGTCTCTTCCATTAGGGGAAGGGGCCATTGCAAAGTGGTTGAGCAGCAGTTTTGCAATCTGGTCCTACATTCAAACCCGAACTGTGTCTCCATGGGAAGACGACCCCCTTTGAAACCCCAGACTGCTGCTGTCAGTCAGTGTGGGATAGCAGACAATGTGCAGAAAGCTGGACCAAGATCTGACTCGGGAGAAAGAGGCTGTCCACATTCAACCGATCTGGGCTGCTTCTCGTCCGCCTTGCCCTCCCTTGCACACGCACGAGCGCGCATGCAAATCGATCCCGGTTCTGCAGTGACCTTTTTTATTTGAATACAATCAATTGACCTTTCTGACCTGGGCAGGGGAAAGGTCTCTCCAGGTCACTAAGATGCTGACCAGCTCCTGTTGCCAAGGCGACGCCATCAATTCCTCCGACACCACTCTGCACCAACCCAGATCGGGAGAGGTGGAGGGAAGCCATGAAGAGGAGCGGCCAATGTGTCAGGGTAGTTTGTGATGTGGGGAGGCAGAGAGGGATGGAGTGGGGGTGTGGGTGATGTGGAGAGAAGGGTATTGTGGGTAATATTCCAAGCCAAACTGTTCCCCCTGCGATGGACAGTATGAATCCTGGGAGATGGAGCATTGCCATTTTACAGCATGAGAATTAGTGTCATGGCTGCACAACTGACCACTGACCAAGCTTCCAACTCAAATGCCATTTCCCGCACGCACCTGCCAGGCAGCCACAGTTCCTCTCATCCCTCCCAATGTCAAGTCTTGGAAAGCTGCTTAGAAGGCACTGTTGTTCAGTGGTTAGGCACCTACTGAGAAGGTCCCTGAAGGTCCCAGGCATAGTCCCTCACATGTCCTCACACGGAAAGACTTCCAGCCAAAACCCTGGAGATCTCCGACTGGTCAGTGTAGATGACCATGGACATAAGGTAGCTTCACATCCACTGAGTTAATGTCTGGAGAAAGGTTGAATGGAGCCTTGTGCATGCCAAGTAGCCGGGGTGGTGGATTAGGTTCAGAAGTAGAGAGACCTGAGTTCAAATCCTCCTAAAGCTTACTGGATGGGCTTGGCCCAGGCACTTTGGCTCATTCAATTCAAAATGAGGGGACAGGAGAACCGTAGGTGCCATATTAAGCTCTTTGGAGAAAGGGCAGGACATGAATGGAATAAAAATAAGTGCAAACGGGGGCGATTCTAGGGATTAATTTCAGCTTTTGAGGCTCAGCCGTGACTCGCTTTCTGGCTCCCTAGGCCCTGTGCTAGGTTTTCCCCAGAGCCGAAGTCAGATGGCTGAAACCATTGGCCTCACCAGAGTAGCTGGACAGAACCAGCAATTCCTCTGGACTTCCACCCATCACCCACTACTGAGCTTTTCCTATCAGCAGGGACAGGCATGCAGTAAGGAGCTCCAGACCAATTACACTACTCTACCTTTTGGGTTATCCTGGCCAAGGATGGCCCATCCGGGATGCCAGCTGAGGCACTCCTCTTCCTCCCTTCGTTCAAAAAGAGAGGAAGCGTTGAGGAGAGGAGAGGAGAGGAGAGGAGAGTGCCAGGCTAGAGCAATCCCAGCATCAGCTCCTTGCAATAGTTTTGTGAGTGCACAATAAAGGATGACTTTTCTTAATTTTTATTTTGAAGGCTTTAACTACTGTCCATAACTGTGGGTATGTCTTGGAAATGCAGCAAAGAAACCAGCCGATCAGATTCAGTAGTATTACCTAGCAGTCAAGGAGCATGGAGGCTGTAATTCCTCTCCATACATGAATACACTTGTGCAACTTAGACCAGTCTCTGAAAATTATGAAGAGTTCTAATTCAGGATTTTTCCGCCCCTGGTAGTCAAGTGTTTGTGGAGCTCTGCAGAGTGCTGCCAGACCTACCCTCTTGCACCCTCTCCTGGCTTTTGCATGCATTACACCTCAAGAACATACGGATCATTGGGTTGATCAGACCTCAGATCCATCTCATCCAGCATCCTGGATGCTTTCCTACAGTGGCCAGCCAGATGTGCCTGGGACCCTCAGAAAACAGGCCATGAAGCCAACAGCCTTCCTCCCAGCAGCTGATCTTCAGAGGTAGGGTGCTTCAGTACATGGAGGCTTCACTGAGCTAGCAATAACCCTTCTCAGAACAGAAACTGCCCTTCTGGATCTGGCCAAGAAAATCCAGCACCCTGGTTCTGACAATCACCAGCCAGGTGCCTTTCGGGAACTCCCAAACAGTTGAAGTCATTGTCTTCCTTTGCATCCAGGATTGGGGAGGTAAATTGCATCTGTATGTGGAGTTTCTACTTAACTACTATGTCTGCTGAGTTACTCAAAATCTTAAAAGATGATGCTGTAAAAGTGCTGCACTCCATATGACAGCAAATTTGGAATACCCAGCAGTGGCCACAAGACTGGAAAAATCAGTTTACATTCCAATCCCAAAGAAAGGCAAGGCCAAAGATTGTTCCAACTACCGCACCATTGCACTCATTTCACATGCTAGTAAGGTGATGCTCAAAATCCTACAAGCTAGGCTTCAGCAGTATGTGAATCGAGAACGACCAGAAGTACAAGTTGGTTTCCAAAGAGGCAGAGGAACTAGAGATCAAATTGCCAACATTCGCTGGATCATAGAGAAAGCAAGAGAGTTCCAGAAAAACATCTACTTCTGCTTCATTGACTATGCCAAAGCCTTTGATTGTGTGGATCACAACAAACTGTGGCAGGTTCTTGAAGAGATGGGAGTACCAGACCACCTTATCTGTCTTCTGAGAAACCTGTATGTGGGCCAGGAAGCAACAGTTAGAACTGGACATGGAACAACCAATTGGTTTAAAATTGGGAAAGGGGTACGACAAGGCTATATACTGTCACCCTGCTTATTTAACTTATATGCAGAGTACATCATGAGAAAGGCTGGGCTGGATGATTCCAAAGCTGGAATTAAGATTGCTGGGAGAAATATCAACAACCTCAGATATGCAGACGACACCACTCTAATGGCAGAAGGTGAGGAAGGGTGAATGAGGAAAGTGCAAAAATTGGCTTGAAGCTCAACATTAAAAAAGCTAAGATCATGGCAACCACTCCCATCACTTCCTGGCAAATAGAAGGGGAAGAAATGGAAGCAGAAATGGACTTTATTTTCCTAGGTTCCAAGATCACCGCAGATGGTGACTGCAGCCATGAAATTAAAAGACATTCACTTCTTGGGAGGAAAGCTATGGCGAACCTAGACAACTTAATAAAAAGCAGAGACATCACCCTGCCAACAAAAGTTTGCATAGTCAAAGCTATGGTTTTCCCAGTAGCAATGTATGGATGTGAGAGCTGGACCATAAGAAAGGCAAAGGGCCAAAGAATACATGCTTTTGAATTATGGTGTTGGAGAAGACTCTTGAGAGTCTCCTGGACTTCAAGGAGTTCTAATCGGTCAATCCTACAGGAAGTCAAGTCTGATTGCTCCCTGGAAGGACAAATCATGAAGCTGAAGCTCCAATACTTTGGCCACCTCATGAGAAGAGAGGACTCTTTAGAAAAGACCCTCATGCTGGGAAAGATTGAAGGCAAAAGGAGAAGGGGGCGGCAGAGGATGAGATGATTAGATAGTGTCACCAAAGTGATGAACATGAAATTGGAAGCTAGTGGAGGACAGGGAGGCCTGGCGTGCTGTGGTCCATGGGGTCACAAAGAGTCGGACACGACTTAGCAACTGAATAACAACACTATGGCTGCAAACCTTCCTCCTGCTGATTTGGCATCAGCAAAGCTCTCCTGTGAATGCCCACAAGCTGACACCCCAGTGTGACTGCCAAGGCCTTGTGGGAAAATCTGTTTGGATCTGGGGTGGAGGTTCTCTTGAGCATTGCACTGTTGCCTGCGGATAGGTTGGCAGCGACACTTGGTGGGGCCTTCTCCATGGTGGCCCCAATCGTGTGGAATTCCCTGCTGTCTAATGTGTGTCTCCCTCCCTACCAATATTTCACTGGAGATGAAGACCTGTCTCTTCCCATAGTTCTTCCCTGCATTTCCTTGATTATTTTTTTACTCCCCCTGGTTATTTTGTTTGATAAGCTGCTGCTTTTTGCATTTTGTTTCTGCTATTGTGCTGGCTGTTTTTACTGTTTTCTGCAAGCTGGCTTGAGTCCCCTCATTTTTTACAGTAAATACGAATATAAGAAGCCACACCCACAAGGAGCAGGGAGTGCCACATGGCAGGGGCCATTGCGGAGAAGGCCCTGCAGCTGCCAGACCAAAAATGAACTCCTAGCATGCACAGTGAACTGGCTGATTGCACATTAATGCATATCATCATTTGTAATTTTGTTTTTGCAGATGGACATATGCTGTGGATATCATTGTGGCTGTGTCTTACTCATGAGAAAGTGGCAAGGAGTCACACGCCCCCACTGTCCTCACATGGACCTTTTCTCTTCTCACCTGCTTATAAGATTTGTATGACTCTAGTTTTGTATTTGTATGAAACTTGTATGAATTTGTATGAAACTCTAGTTGTGTGTTCAGACAATTACAGTAAGTCTGAACTTTAGGGTTCAGGGTTTTGTTTCAGTAAATATCTCTGAGAACCTGAATTCTGGGAAGGAGACCAAAGCAGAGGCATAGCTAAGAAATGCCAGGAGTACAAGTGCACAGGGCAACAAGCTTGAGGAGGGCAACAAGCTCAGCTTGACATTAGTAGCCAAAATGGTGAAAATCTTGGTATGTATGAATAATACCATCATGTTATATATCATTGGAAAGGTAATTTAATGCAAAAATGCAATGAAAAATCAATGTAATATCTTTACTCTGATAGAGTAATTGCCAAAAACACCAAAGAAAATGAAACTACAACTGTGATGTCACTTCCTGTTGTGACGTCACTTCTGGGGCAACATTTTGCCCTCTGCTTTGGGCTACACTTTCATTGGTTATACTCATGAACCGAAGCAGCATACCTGCAGCACAAAGAGAAGTCACTGTTGATGCACATCATATCAAGCACTGATGGTGAACCGAAAAGCTCTCAGAGGCCACTCTTGAAGGCTGGCTGAAATTTAGCTTTGACCATTAAGACTCGCCTCATCAACAGTCTCCGAGTGCTGAGGTGTTCCCTGTTCTTTCCATGGTGAGTTCTCGTCCTCCCCCCAACACACACGTGTGCTCTCCCCCACCCCAACCCCCATCCCATAAATGATTCGCTGGCATCTGGTGCCCCCATGTCACCACCTCTGACCTTTCGGCCTGATCTCGCCCACGACCTTTCCATTCTGGCACTCGCCGTTTCGGAAATTAGATGTTCGGAGGGAGATCGTTTACGAGTTGTCCATTCAGCCGTGTTTTGTAGGCATAAGGCAAACCGGAGTCCGGGTGGGGAGAACAAGCTGGGGGGGGGGAGTGGGGCTGCTTAATTTCTCAAATGGAGAGAAGCTGCAGTTGACCCCTGCCCTTTGACCTGGAAGTCCTTGTCTCTAGCATGGAGAGTAGCTGTCAGCTGTGGCATCCAAAAAAAGTTTGAGGCGACCAACAGGGACAAACTGCCCTTTTGTGAGGAGCGCCATCTTTGTTGTACGTGTTAGGTTTTCTGAATAGTGGGATATTTCAGCCTTCCTAAATGTGTGTTTTTCCCTGAAGGATCACATTTGGATTTTGATGGGAAAAGTCCCCCTTCCTAGTTCCACCACAGCTTCACAGTTCCACCACAGTTCCCGTCAGCTTCTCCTAGGGGGGGACAGATTGAGGCTGCAATCTGATGCAGACTTTCCTAGGAGTAAGCCCCACTGAACACAGTGGTACTTACTTCTGAGTAGACATGCAGAGGATTGTACTGTGAGTCATTTCTAATGCAGAGGCACAGCAGAATAAGCCTACCTTTATAGGAGGCTGCCTGTTGCAACCCTGAATTCCTGCTTGCCTCTTTCCAGATAAAAAGCACACTTGGAACTGGGACTCATAAAGAAACACACAGGGAGCACAAGGAAAATTCTATAGGAGCATGCCAAATGTCCATCCAGCATCTTGTCTCCAATGGTGGGTAGTCACATGCCTTTAGGAAGTCTTCAAGCAGGGCACAGTGCTCTACAGAAAGGGCAGAGCTCTAAGCTTTGCAAGGAGCCTTACCTTGTCATGTAAATTCCTCCTCTCCCTTGCTGCTGTAGCCAGTAAGCAACGCCAAGATGTTGCTTTTCCCTGTGAGGATTGGCTAAAACAGTGCAGGAAATGAGTTATTTCCACTGCAAGGTAAGGCTTCTTGAAAAACTTAGAGCTCTGCCCTCCCTGTAGAGACGCCACTGGCAGGGCATGGTCCTCCCCTGTTGCTTGTCTTGAGCATTTTGGTGATCTGCGGTAGGCTGCCACTTTACTATTGAGGTTCTATTTGCGTATTAATTGATAGACTCATCTTCCATAAGAACATTAGAGGAACCCTGCAGGACCATACCACAGATCCCTCTAATCCAGCTTCCTGTTTCCAACAGTGGTCAGCCCAAAGACTGGAAGTCCATAAGCAAGGCATGAAGCCCTCTCCTGGTATTCCTTCGCCAGTAGCTGATAATCAGAGGTGTACATCCTCTGACTATGGAGATTTCACATCTCTGTCGTGGCTAATAGCCAGAAACACACATATAAGATTGGAGATACTTGCCTGAGCAGTAGTATATATGAAAGCAATCTAGGAGTTCTAGGTAGACAACAAGCTAAGCATGAGCCAGCGGTGTGGCACAGCGGCAAAGAAGGTGAATGCAATCCTAGGCTGCATCCACAGAAATACAGGCTCCAGCTGTGATGCTGTGCCTATACTAGTTCTGGCTGAGGTTTGGGAAGGATATTGACAAACTGGAGCAGGTCCAGAGGAAAGTGACTAGGGGCGCAATCCTAACTACATGCTAGGCCAGCACATGTCCACCGTGTTGGACCTTGAGTGTCACAAATGCATCGTAAAGCATGTTTGTGCCACTCTTGTGCAAGCTAGGCTGGTGCAAAGATGTGTAGGCTAGGCTGGTGCAAAGATAAGGCCAGCCATGTTAGACCAGAGCAGGAGAGGTTGGAGATGACAGGGGAAGGCAGATCCATGGGCACCCGGCTTTTCCTCCAGATATCTGTCCAATCCCCTTTTAAAGGCACCATCACCACCTCTGGTGGCAAGGAGTTCCACAGATTAATTACCCACTGGGTTTGAAAAGTGCTTTCTTTTATCTGTTCTAATTCTCCCAACACTCAATTTTAGTGGATGTCCCCTTGTTCTGCTGTTGTGAGAAAGGGAAAAGAACCTCCCGCTATCCACTCTATCCAACCTATGCATAATTTTGTATGTCTCCATCATGAGACTCAGGTGACTTTTTTCTATAGGAACATTAGAAGAGCCCCACAAAGAAGAGCCCTTCTGCTCCTTATCAGAAAAATATGAGAATAAAGTCAATACAGATCGGACCTGTCACAAGTGTAGGGACTATAAATTGTGTGAAGAAGGTCACAAGAGTTTGAGATACAGGGTGGCAATGGTGGGCAGAGGCAGACGAACAGTGACTAAAAACAGAAGTTGTAATAGCTGATCATGATTTTTTTTTAAATCAATTTTAATTTCTAAGTATCTACTACCCCCTAGTGGGAAAATTGTGCATGGCAGCCTTCCCATACAGCAGGTGTTTGTTGACTGCTGATGGGCATGGAAAAGGAAGTCCTTTCTCCATCCTACCACTGGCGTGGGTAGTGCAGCCAAGTGCCAAGTAAAGGGTAAAATGATACCCTGAAAGTGATGTCACAACAGGAAGCGATGTCACTTCCAAAAGTAACAGCATGCCTGGGCTTTTAAAAAAAGGTTAAAAATTGGGGGGGGGGGAATTCGCATATGACATCCTTCCAAATGACAACTTTATTCATTCATTCATTCATATTTTTCACATTTGTATACTACCCTTCTTCCAAGTTGCTCAGGGTTCTGCACATGGTTCCTCCCTTTCTTTTGCCCACTTTACAATTTATCTAAGCCAGTGATTTCTACATGACAATTGTATTTTCATTTCAGTTTTGTTTGTTTTGTTTTGTTTTGTTTTGTTGGCCATTACCTTTGATGGAATGACGATATTGCGTATTATATAACATGACAATATTATTTCTAAGAACCTCAATTTTAACAAACTGCAATTTTTACATGACAGTTTTTTTTTTCATTTTCTGGAGGTTTGGCCATAATTTTTGATAAAGATATTACACTCCAGTTGTTTCATTGCATTAAATTACCTTTCTAGTGATATATAACATGATGGTATTATTCATACGTACCAAGGTTTTCACAATTTTGGCCAATAGTGTCAGCTTGTTGCCCCCCTAAAGCTTGTTGCCGGGTGCAATTGTACCCTCCTGCACTTCTTTAGCTACGCTCCTGATCCTATCACCTGTTTCCGGAAGAAGTGCCTAATCTTGTTCTAGCATTGTGGCTACTGATTGGATAACTACAGCCAATCTCTAAAAATGAATATGCAATACAAATGAAACATTAGATCAAGGCTGCAATCCTATACACGCTTTCCTGGGCACAAATCTCATTGAATCCAATGGAACTTACTTCTGAGTAGACATGCCTAGGATTGTGCTGTAAGTTGAGACAGTGCATTATGCGAGCTACAATTTTTGATGGGTTTAACAGTTAGATGAATAAATTGAAAAAACAGAGATTGATGAAAAAGATGCCCTCCTCACCAGCCACAGGAAGCATTATTGCTAACTGCTTTAAATGTGCACTATATTTGCAAGGTCTTTGGCTTTCTTCTCAGGTCTGTAAATATGTTTGTTTTCTGAGGTCATTTACAATATATAAACTCTACTAAATATGTTATGATACATATCCAAAAAAGTTTAAAAGAAATCAATGACTGAGAGTGCAATCCTAACCTGGAGTTAGGTTTGCACAATTAGGCCAGCAAGGTTTGGCTGGCACAAGGCACAAGGCCACCGTAAAGCGCATTTGGACCACACTTGGAGTCAGGGAGGATGCCGTACGTCTGTGTGCTGGCCTCCCTGACTCAGAGAGTGGTTCAAACATACTTTATGGTGTCCCTTGTGCTGGCCAAACTTTGCTGGCCTAACTGTGCCAGCCTAACTCCAGGCTAGGATTGCGCTCTAAATGATGCACCCTGATTAAATCAGACAGCAATTTTTAAAGAATTGTTATTTGTAATTCACATGTTTATAAAAACTGCAGGTGGCAAGTACTAATCTAGAAGAGGCATTTCCCCCTTTTACTCTCACACAGGAAGGAATACATCTTCCAAGATGACGGCTGCTATGTCACATGAGCAGCATCTTAAAAGATGTCTTATGTGAGGCAGTCTTCCCTTCTCTCTCACACACAAGAAGGAATGCTGCTTCAAAGATGTCAGCCAGCATAACACACGTTTGCCCAGAAGGCAAGCACATAAAAGAGGTATTATCCCTTCTCTCACACACACAGGAAAGAAGGCCTCTTCTAATATGAAGATTGGTGTGACAAATATGCATCATTTTTTTAGTTTATTTTTTTACTTGAGAACAATTGTTTATACTCATTGAACCAAGAAATGAATTGGCAAGCGCTCATATGATTAGACTACCAATATTTGTTTGATCTAGTAGTACAGTATTCCACTATGTATACCTTTAGGCGACAACCATAAATTCAAGGTATGCATGGACAGGCAGCTGTTGTACAACCATTCAATCTACACTGAGAGGTCATTTATTGGTGCTGAAATTTCAAGGAAGGGCGGGAGGACTGGCCCCTCTTAGCTTTCCTGATAGCCAATGGTGTACCTAGAGGGGGATCACAGTACTAAGTTTTGCAAGAAGCCGCTCCCCCTCCTCTTCGGAGCCATTTGGAACCAACTTAGCCTCTGTTTTGCTCTAGCTGCTGGGAATAGTTCCAAAGGGGAGGGGGGAGCAGCTGTTTGCAAAACTTTGTGCTGTGATCCACTTCTAGGTATGCCTCTGCTGATAGCCACCTATTATCAGAAGGCACTGAGGGTGTGGGCCATTATTATTAAAACTGGGAGGACACCTACTGAGGTTGGGGCTTGTGGATTTCATTACAAACCCTCCCTTCTTCCCCCCCACCTGTTCCCGAGCCCCAAATAATTCTAGCACTATAATTACTTACATTACAGTATATTGCTTTGGATGTGTTCCTTTAAATAAGGGCTATGGCCACATTTGGGAGAGCTGGTGGGACTGAATGGCTGTGGCTTCAAGAAGAGGGGCCGGATTATGAAACCAACAGTGTTGTCAAGAGAGATGTTATGATGATGATGATGGCCTGACAGGATGATGATGGCCTGACAGGGAGTCAATGGAAAGTCTTGGAGGAAGCTGAGCATATGGCCGTTTGAAAGGTGTTTTGTGGAGGGGTGGGTTGTAGTACAGGTAAAAATGAAGAGAGAGAGATTCAACTCAAAATCAATTGAACAGGCTGTTGATCCACAAAATAGCCAGCAGGTGGTGCCATGTGTCCTCCCTGGCAAGCATGAGCTCTGCCAACTATTTGAGCTCTACCTACATCTGTGCTGGCACCAAGATTTGGGGGATCTTCCGGCATGGTACTGTTCATGGGCCCCCTTCAGCTGGAAGAGGCAAAGCATTCAAACTTGGAATTTTCTCAGCTTCCTGGGCTTCTTGGGGGCTCAAGCAAAGTAAGGACCGATTCATCCCTGTGTTCCTTCCTATTCTAGACTTTCTTGGGAGATGTCCCACCACACCACCCTCTGGAGCCAGCCTTGGTAAGCTGCTGTCCCTACCAACTCCATGTCATATTTCCACCATAGAACCTTGAATCCCGAAGAATAGACAACCCCATGTCAAGGGCACCCTGTTAAAGGAGATTTTCTGCACTCCGGTGTGTGCGACAATCACAAAACCAAGCCATTAAAGATCTCCAGAAAGAACCAAGTGCTTGGCCACTGCAAGAGACAGGACACCAGGCAAGATGGTCTGATCCTGCTGCTGTGGCTTGGGAAGGCAAGGAAAAGCGAGTGAGACGGAGAGAGATGACATGGCCCAGATATTGTGTGAGTGGTGGAGAGAGGCGGTGGTGTGATGTAGATATTCTGGGAGAGAGCGCTAGTTATAAGGGCAGCAAGCAAGAGCGCCACCCAAAGAATTCTGGGATATTTCCAATCAGTAGCATAGCTAGAGGAGGTAAAATGGTAAGTACTGCAGGCACCTCAATGCACCATGTAAGCAGCCCTTCCCACTTGCTGTCAGAGCCATCCTAGGCAGTGATGGTGAATGGGAGAGTCTGCTTACACAGTGCATTGCGGCACCTGCAGTACTTATCCTTCCCCCCCTCTAGCTACACTATGGTTTCTACGCCTTTGGGAGTTTCTTCTATACAGTACACCAGCTCTACTGTACCTGATTCCTGGATGCACTGGCACCCAACCTGCCAACAGTCTTGTGATACCGCAGGCACATTGGTACAGCTCCTGGCACATGGGTGTGAGGAAGTGCCACCAAAATATGGGGGGGGGGTGTCAGGGAGAGGAACCAGCATCTTGCCACCATTTCTTCCAGTTGCCCATGCTCTTTGCTCACCTCATTTCCTGGACTCCTGTCAAACTCAGTTAAAGTTCCCCCTCTCAGTAGCCCATTGCGCAGGCGTCCTGCTCTGCCACTAATTGCAGTTGGGCTTTGTGTAGTGGAAGTAACACACTGTGACACGCCAGCCAGGAAAGCCGCTCTCCAAACAATGGGGCCCAACGCAAAGGACGCGGTAGGCTCTTTCTCAATCCCTCATTGCCCTCTCCCCCTTGGCCTCAAGGTATGTCACCAGCTTCCTAGCCAAGAGCTCAGACTGGTCCCAATGGTTAAGCCAGACACATCCCCGGTCCGTAAGATATCCCAAGCAGGCTTCGGCTGATAGATGAACATTAGACCATATCAATGGTGGACCCAGCCAAGGCTCCACCCCAGCAAGCTTTGCGCCACCCTTGGCATGCCCCCCCCCCAGCATACTACACTCCATTTTGGAGCGGTCGCAACACAAGAGCGGGTGGGTGGGCTAAACACCGCTCGCCTTCTTGTTTGCCGCGGCTACAGAGGGCAGGTGGGCGAGCAAGTTGCAATTGCGGCTCCACTGCCACTCCAGCCCATGTGACCCCTCCGGGGGCCCCGCACAGCATGCCACTGGACCATATCGCTCAGATTTGGCTACATTGGCAGCATCTCCCCAGGACTTCAGGGCAAGGTCTTTCCCAAGTCTGTGTGGGATCGAAATGCAGAGCAGATGCTCAACCACTGAGCCAAGACTTTTCCCCACTTCCGGGTATGGCCATCCGATCTCAAAAAGGAGATCCCAGAGCTAGAAAAGGTGCAGAGTAGAACAACCCAAATGAGGGAGGCGCACATTCCCTGTGAGGAGAGGCAAAATCATGCTTGAACTGCCCGAAGGAAGTGCTTCTTTTCTCCGCGTAGAGTTATCTTGTGGAATTCAATTCACCCTTCTCAGGACTCAAGTCCACCCTGCAAACCATCTAAAACAATCCTGAAGGAATGAGGTCTTTGGAGCTGTAGGACTGAGGCAGCGGTGAAATTCAGCCACTTCTCACCAGTTCTGCAGAACCGGTTGTTAATTGTAGTTTGGGAGAGGGAAGAAAGGCAGCGGCCGCCCTGAAGGCCACCCTGAAGGACATAGAACCGGTTGTTAATTTATTTGAATCCCACCGCTGGACTGAGGTATCCATGAAGATGAGATCCCTCTTCAGACCCCTCTTCAGAAGTTAGTCTCCACATCTCCACACGTTCGTGTGAATGAGGGCTTCTTGGGAGCACACCCAGCAGAACTCCATCCCCACTGGTAACGTGTTCCCGGTCACATGCACCCGGCCCTCTCTGTGCTCAAAATGCAGCTGTGGCAACCAACATGAATGTGGAAGAGATGCTTCTGTGATTGACACCGTGGAATGTGGAGCCCCTATTGGAGAAATAATGGGGGAGGCAGCCAGATCATGAAGCAGCCACCACCAGCACCTCCTCCTTTTCCAGGTGAACCCGGAAGTGATGTCACGACATCATGTGATGATGTGACATCATGATGTCACTGCCCCAGGCACCAGGGCCATTAGATATGCCCCTGGATTGGATTAAGTGATGCCTTAGAAACAGCAGTGCCCATTTTAATGAAGTATTTAATGCTAAGGAGGAGGAATCCCAGAGCAGGTTTGGGAATGAGAAGCTCTCTATGCAAGGTACTAATCTGTCATGTGTTAATAGGCTGCCATCAGCATCGATGATGTTTCACAGGGTACAGAAAGTGAGAGATCCCTGTCTCCAGGAGCTTACAATCTACATTTCAACAGAGGTGGACATTGAAGAGGGGTTTGAAGAAAGACAAAGGCAGAGAGGTGGCCCCATGTTGGAGTTCTGGGAGGCAATTCCAGACTTGATGGACAAGGAGGGAGAGTGGGTAGCATTATGGATGGGACCTGGAGATCTGTGGGGCTCTGGGAGGGACTTTCAGGCATTAGGAGCAGCAAAGGAGAAGAACAGAGAAGTATTGATAGGAACTGGAGACCTTGGCGCAGCTGAGGTGGTGGAAGTGGACAGGTGATTGGGACAGGTGATTTATGGACCACAATGACATAGTTCAAAAACTGATGGACAGAACTGAATATACTTAGTTTGAAGAAGGACCTTATGGATTCAGTACAGCCTTTTGCCAACCTTTTGTCATTGGATCGGGCCAGCCTCATGCCAACGGCAAGGCCATCTGCAGAGAACGAAAGAAGACCAAAGAAAATGGAGGACAAGAAGACAAGGACGGAGCCAACCTTCTCCTTCTCCTTCTTCTTCATGTGTGTGTTTTTTTTTAATTCTCCCCCTCCGCCTTGGAAAAACACTGCAGCAAAAAATGAGCAGCACTGCAGTCATTAATATGCAAAAATGCAAATGAGGAGGTAATTAAGCCGCAGTCCTCTGGAGGATATTTCCATCATAATGAATTCTATTGTCAGGGAAAAAGGCAGTCAGGCGCATTGATGGTAGCTTAAAGGAATATAAACTATGAACATCAAAATAGGGTGCCCTCCACGCCCGCTTTTGGGAGCAGTGTTTGGGCAGGGTGAGTCAAAGGGCACTGCCCCACTGTTTCATTTCCAGGCCCACCCCATGGCAAGAGGAGCTCTCCTCCTTGGCAAGGTCTTTGAGAGGGGAGGGGGAACCCCAAACAGGGTTTTTTAAAAACCAGCGTTCCCATCCCCCACCCCGTCGCTATGCACCGCCACATCCCTGCCAGCTTGTGCACGCACAAACACAAGAAGCTCCCCACATGCAGGGAATATTTCAATGCTGGCATGCACCAAGCATTGGCGCAAAGGAAGCGGTCTTTCGCATGGTGCCAAGATGTCGGAGAAAAATATGCGGGCTTGGCACATGCTTACAGGGCCAGGGTCAGAACAAGGGCTGGCGGCTGTGGGTCTGCCCCCAACATGTGTCAGTTCCATCAGAGTGTCAGCAAATGCCCAGGGTGCCAATAGGACCCACTGCCACTGATGCTGGCCTCTCCATCCTTGCCACTGTGGCTGGAGCAGAGACGCCCAATGAATTTGCTCGGGATGACCTGCTCTCCTCACGCTCTGCTATGCGATTCTATGTCGGGGTCCAGGGCTTTGTGGCAAAATGGCACATGGTGCCAGGAGCAGGAGCATCTGCTGCTGTCTGCCACCACCTAGTCAGGTGCCCCACGCACAGCGCCCATGCACAACATGGCAGAGGCTACGGACTGCTACCTGCAATCTCGGCTGGCATGCTGAACCCATTAGGGAAGATTGGGGGGGGGGACCTTGCCAAGGGCTCTCTGAAAGCTGGAATGGACCCTGTTCACTATGCATAGAAGTAGGAATCCTGGTCCTGCCTGTCCATCGAAAACTGCAATGGGAAACTGGCTTGAAATGTCCATTCAGAGACAGGAGATGAACTGGATGTCCAGTTTTCTTAAATGGCTTTGGGCCCCATTGACACTGCTGCATTGGCACTGGAATGTTGGATAGGATGGGGCCCTTTATCCTTTCTTCATGGCTGCCCCCTATACCTGGAACCGCCTGTGTGACACCGCCTCTCTTACTTCTTTAAACTCTTCCTCAAAACCCACTTATACCCCCTTCCACCTTTGGCTGTCCAGAATGATCACATGAAATCACTACCTTTCAGCTGTTGGTTGGGTGGTGTCCTAACCAAAGGGAAGTCACCCCAGCCGTGCCCCAACCCTGCCTCCACCCAGAGCGGGCCCATCCATGAAGCCAGCTGAAGCAGTTGCATCAGGTTGCAGTTTGGGAAGGGGCACCCATATCATCCATCTACGTGCCACGGTGACTCCTCCTTCTCCTTTCACTCCCTGGATTGGAGAAGGAAGTCGAGGACAGAGAAGAGATATGGTAATGTGGTGGGGAAGGGAGTGCTGAGCTAGAACATTGGAAGGGGGAGCAGAGGTTGGTGCATCATTGAGTAAGGGGAGCAGCACTTGGCATCCGGCCTCAGGTGTCAGGAGGTTTGGGGCCAGCCCTACCCACAACCAGAGAAAGAGAAAGATATATTTATCAGATGGTTCACAACAATATTCTCTTATGCACAGAGGGCACGAAAATAGCTTAAGAACATAAGAAAAGTCTTGCTGGCTCAGGCCAAGCACCCATCTAGTCCAGCTTCCTGTATCTCACAGTGGCCCACCAGATGCCTCAAGGAGCACACAAGACAACCAGATACTTGGATCTTGCTGCTACTCCCCTGCACCTGGCATTCTGAGGTACCCTTGCGCCACCCCCAAGGAAGACACCAGAATGAGGTTGGAGTTTAACTTTATTCAACACAAGTGTAAATCATGAAACCTACTGAACACCCGTCCCTGCCTCTCAGAGCGCAATCCTGTACCCCCGTTGCACCGGCACTAAGCGCTTGCGCCGGCCAAACGCTGTTGCAAACGTGCTGTCAAGCGCGTCGGCACTATGGTGCTGGACCGGCGCAAGCAGCAGTGGCGGCGCTCAGGCGCCTCCACGACCACCGGCAGCGTCGGCCATGCGCCAGTCAAGTGTCGGCATCGCTCGGTTGGTGCAGGGCCTCCAGGCATGCCAGAGGCATTCCAGGGGCAGTGGGCAGAGACGGGGGTTGTGACGCAAGATGGCCGTAGTGCCATATCCTACAGCCCATCCCCAGCCAGGGCAGCTTCGATTCGGGCCGGTCCTGTCCACATTGCTCTGCACCTGCAAAACAGCAGGCGCAGATCCGAGCAGGCCCATAGGGACGACTGGGGCTTGTGAGCGTGCAAGGGGTAAACCTCCCCTTGTCCTGTTTGTTGCTGCTGCTGCCTCCTAATGGGCTTTAGGATACAGCCCTGTTATGTTGGCCTTACTATGTCAGCCTTGCTTAGGATTGGGCTGCCCGTCTGGGGTAGGCCAAAAAACCTGCCATCCATGGCCAGTTCAGATGACAGAAAAAAAATGTCTGCCCTCATGATGAGCGACCAGCTAATCTCAGACTGGACATACCTGTCATGAGCTTCTTCCTATCTTTTGGTAGCCGGTAACTATTATCTCATGGACCCCCTGCTTGGATCTGAGCTAGAGACAGACATTGGCAGTGTGGAAGGAGACAGGAGCCTCAGCTTGGCTGAAGGGGTTGGAGGATTGGGGTTGGGGTTGCTTCTGGCAAAACAGTAGCATTTGAGAGACCCGTGAGGTCTTTCTGGGCCCTTCTTTGCTTTTCTGCTCTGCCCGGCTTCTACCCAAACATCCTAAGGATGGATTGGTTTTTGTTATTATGCGCACAGCACTTTGTGAAGCGTAATGGGGCCAGGTCCCTGCCCTGAGGAGGTTACAAGACTCTTGAACTTTCAGTTGACCCAGGGGAGGCATCAGAAGAAAGGAAGAGAAATGGAGGGCCAATGGGGGAAGAGGAGAATGGGCATGTATGTTACGGAAGGCACCGGAAAGCTCCAGGACCCATTGTTTACAAGGGAAGCATAAAAGGTTACCCGCCTCCAAAACATGCCACCCACTTGGGGAAGCGAGTCCCCCTGCTGCGGGTCAGGGTTCAAACTGGGTCCTGGATTGGGCCTCATGGACAGCAACTGGGCTTGAAACCTAAGGCCGAAAAGGCACAATCAGACCCACGGTGGATGCCTCGCTGGTGTTTTCATTCCTCGACTGGTTGTTTCTCTCCGTCTTGCTGCCTGGAGCGAACACAAAATGAACGGGTTGGCGCAGTGCCACCACGCAGCTGCCGTCTTGTGTCTTGGGCCTGCCGTTTTTCAAATGTCAGGCCGAGAGAGCCCAGGCGACGGCTGCAAGGGTGCCTCAGCTCTGGGGCGGGTGGGACTGTGGGGAGGGGGGAATGAAGAATCGCACTTGAAGGAGGAGGGAAGGGGGCAGGGAGGGAAATGGTGTGGCGAGGAAGAGGGGAAACTCCACAAGTCCTGCAGCTGTTACCAGCAGAGGTGGCAAAGGAGGGGCTGGTTGGTTGGGTGTCGAGGGGGAGCGGGACCCCCTCCATCTTCTTAACTCCTCTGTGGTCAAGGCAAGAGGAGAATTGGAGACGGAGGCCCATCTGAAGCAGCTGTTCCGGCTTCTGGAAGGTGAAACCTTCTCACACACACACACACACACACACACACACACAATGTCATTCTGTGACCACAGTTAATACAACACAGCATAGTCTCCAGCTGTCCCAACTGATCGGGGATAGCCCCTGATTTCTTGGACCTGTCCCGGGTAAATCCCTGTCTCTGTTTTGCCTTGGAGGGGGATGCCTTTTCAAACTGCGCAGATATGCATACTGGAATTAATGAGCATGAATGCGCACCACCATGAATGTGCCTGAGTGCGCACTAGTGTCTCCATCCCTTGCCCTGCATCTCCAGACGTTCTGGAGAAGAAAGGAGAAATCTTGACTCGTGCATGCATTTTAACGTGTGCGCATTGATGTGAATTGCCGGCACAGTTTACTCCTCACACAAAAAGCGAGAGAACAAGTGTGGGGTAGTGGTTAGAAAGTCAGCCCTATCCAGACTCACGTGTACACAGTGCCTTTTAACATCTCAGGATTCTACCCTCTCATCCCTGCTGCACACGGAGGTCACAGAGGGTGACTTTTGGCCAATAACACTCTCTCAGTGACCTAATCAACCTCACTGGGTTGATGTGACAATAAACGGGTGGGGTCATCATGGACATTGGCCAATCTGCTTAAAAGACAGGCAGGATAAACACACTTGAAAATGGAGCTGGGAGGGACCAGATTTCTATTTTGGCCTCAGATCTTGGGCATCCCGTTTCTATGGCACACACACCCCAGCACTGGCGCTGGGTGTTTGCGCCATTGTGAGAGAAAGCAGCGCTAGCAGGGGGGCCTGTGCCGCCCTGTGGATACAGCAGCAGGAGTCGCAGCGAAGCAGGGGAGTGGGCAGGGTGGAGGGAGGGTGGGGGAGGCATTTCTGGGCAGGGGGAGAGCAGAGAGAGAGAGGAATGGGGAGGGGGGACAGGCCCATGAGGGGGTGAACTGGCAGAGGCAACTCCTGCCGAATCCTGACACAGGGCTTCTTGAAATAGCTGGCACAGACTCAAGAAGTCCCATTGAGCAGGCTGGGGCTTTACTCGGGGTAAGGGAATGAATGTTCCTGTCCCCTGAGGAGACCTCAGACTTGCTTGTATCCAGCACAAGATACAGCAGTGGGCATTTAGTGCCACTGCTCCTGTTCTGAATAGGATTGGGCCCTTAACCTGTCTGATTAATACCACACGGTATTGCAAGTAATCCATACAATATTGTCAGATAGTCTGGTACTAAATGCCACTTCATGCCATCTGCTAGAAACTGTCTCATACTATCTATCTACAGAATTGCTTCCTGTTGAGCAGTGCAACAGGAGCATGTTGAGCGTTTTGGCTCAGGGAAAAGGAAAAGGAGAATCCGTGCACTGAGGCTCCAGCCCCTGACTGCCAAAGGTTCTACTTGCTCCATGATTCTCCTTAGCGTCAGTAGCATCCCTATGGGGGTGGAGCACTATATTTTGCAAGAAGTCTTACCTTGCTGTGTATATTGTTCCTCTCCTTCACCATTGTAGCCAATTGTCACAGGGAAAGCAACAGCCAGAAACTTTACTGGAAAAAAAATTAAAGGCTAGACAGCCTAGTGGGTGGAGTTACTTGCCTTTGCAAAGCATTTGATCATGGAAGTTATCACCAATGCCACCGATTTGCCAGACAAGAGATTTCCTATATCAGTGATTCTCCCTTCTTAGAATGGCACTCATGTCGGGATCCACCAGAAGTGATGTCATGAATGGAAATGACATCATCAAGCAGGAAGTGTCATAATTGTGACATAATCAAATGACACTTCTGGAATGCAAATTAGCATTCTTGGACAGCAGCAGTTGCACAGCCATGAAACACCCCTGACGGGAAGCAAGATTAGGACAAAATATGATGTAAAAGCACTGAACTGAAACAAAAAATTTAAAAAAAAACTCACTTGAAAATTCAAACTGAACACTCACAAAAGGAACATAGCAAGAATGAGGTCTGCAGTTTCAAACATGGCTGTTCTCAGCTTCTGCTGACATCACGTTGCGACCCAACAAGCGGGTCCCAACCCACAGTTTGAGAAACACTATATGATGTGAAAACGAGAGGTGCAGCAGGTTGAAACCCTTTGAATTTAGAGGTTAAAAAAAAAAACATTTTGCAGCCCAAATGCAAACTGTAGCACTGTATCCACAATACAAAAATTGTATTCACAATATCATCTTCCAAAGCGGACTGGCAAATTTTGACACTTGGGCGAATTTTGAGCTGATTCCCTTCAGCTCAAATGTGGGCCCACAGCAGTAAGCAAGAAACCAAAAAAAAAAAAAAAAAAGCAAGCCTCCTTTCTCCCCACCCCGTCACCACTCTGCAAACTGCTTATCCTCCCCTTGAGGTGGCACCTACTGAGCCGAGGGTTACCCACACCTAAATTTAGAGGTGGCATCGTGCATGCCGTTGGCTCCCCCCCACCCACACACTGTGCTCACAAGTGACAGAGAAGCGAAAGAGAAGCAGGGAGGGAGGAGGTAACCAGCGAGGGCGCACCACCTGCAGACAGTCATGAGATTTCTAATTACGGCTGGCACTTCTCTACCCACGAGGAGATCTTTGTTTCCATGCTGGGTTAACCGCAGCGGTACCTCTTCTCGCTCTGTCGTCAGCACAGCTTTCTTCGTACGGATGTTTGACAACACAAACAACGTACGACAGGTTTATAACTTGGGTGCCCTGAGAGCCTTACCCATGGCTTCCACGGGCAGTGGAAATGACATGGCAGGGTCCTGAGGAGAGAGAATGGGCTGGCCTCCTTTGGAACATTCCAAAATGTTCATCGGAGGAAAAGTGCCTCCCTGCAAGAAGAAACCTAGGGTGGTAGGGAAAGTGGTGGGCCAATCCCATTCTCCCTGGTGAGCTAATTTTCTACATGCAGGGGCTTGGTTATGTCAGGAAGCATGGAAAAACAGAAGACCACTCAACAACCTCATTTTGCTGCTTGTGTAGATCAGGTCCTAGCAGGTTCCAGATTTTCATTTCTCTAGGTAGAGCAGAACTGCCCCCAAACAGAGTAGTGCACATTGTGCGCGTGCTGAACGTTCCAGATTCAATCCCTGGAATCTCAATGTAAGGCTGGTTCAGGCAAGTAGACCTTTACATGAAATCCTGGAGAGTAGGCAATCCTGCACTAGACATATCAATGGTGGGATACCTAACAACAGTGTAACCTGGTACAGAAGGCAAAATGATGCCCTGGAAGTGATGTCACAACAGGAAGTGACATCACAGTTATATTTTCATTTTCTTTCTTTTTTTTGGCCGCAACTTTTGATAGAATGAAGATATTACATTCTAATTTGTTTCATTGCATTCTGCTTGGAATTCCACATTGAGTGGTATATAACATGACAGCATTGTTCCTAAAAACCATGATTTTAACAAACCACAATTTTTACAGTTGTATTTTCATTTTTTGGGTTTTGGGCCATAACGTTTAATAGAGTAAAGATAGTACACTCCGGTTTGTTTCATGGCATTTTGCATTAAACTCCCTTTCCAATGATATATTATAACATGATGGCATTTTTCATACATATCAAGGTTTTCACAATTTTGGCCACTAGTGCCAAGCTCAGCTTGTTGCCCCCCTAAAGCTTGTTGCCCAGTGCAATTGCACCTCCCTACAGTTCTATAGCTATGCCCAGTGGTGTCATCCTACCGGTACGCTGGGCGGGACATCTGGGTGATCGGCAGCCCGCCCGTCGCGTACCGCAGCGTTACGCCGTTTGCGTAACCAGTTATGCCGCTTGCGTACATTACGCAAACGGCGTAATGCTGCGGTACGCAACAGGCAGGCTGCCAATCACCCGGATGTCCCGCCCAGCGTACCTGTAGGATGACACCACTGGCTATGCCCCCAGCATAAGGCCATTATGAGCACCTTAGTGAACCACCAAAAATTGGCTTGTAACCCACTGATCAGTCACAACCCACAGTTTGGGAACCACTGGTGCATGGAATCCAGTGTTCTGTTCACCAAGGGAGCTGGGAACACTCACCCTGGCAAGCCAGGGAGTGAATTAATGGGTGTTTGCTTGCTTTGGGGTCTCAAAATGTTCATCTCTCGGTCCTTCCAGCACCATCATCCATCCTGAGAATAAACTTTCTGTGCTGCAGCTATTCTGTAATAAAGGCCACCAGATCTCTTGTGAGATTAAACATGCTTTAAAACTTTATTTTTTCCTCCTAACGTGGGAAGGCAAAGAGCCAAGATCTATTTTGGTTTTCTGATGCTTCCCCGCCCCTCCCCACAATATAGCTGTAGTCAGGCCTGGCTCACACATGTGTGTACAGGGCTTGATTTCTCAAGATTCGCTTGACTCTGCCTGCCAACCCAGCTGAAAAGCATTGCATTGAAGGGGCTGCGGAAGTTGGAAGTTCCGAGTCGGCAGGCAGGCCATCTGCAGTAGCCTGTTGCTGCAGGCAAATTCTCATTTGACATTGCAGCTATCATGGGAAGACCATCATGCTTAGATAAGCCATTCTTCTACCTGACCTGCAAGTGATACCTGGCGGAAGTATGTACCCTTCCTCTGCGTACCCTTGCCTTCCTTTTCCGTTCCTCATTCTTTTGTCTCCTTTGCATGCCTATCCAGATAGTAAGCCTCTCAGGGCAGGTAATCTTCTCTCATTCTCTATAAAATGGAGAGGGATTGATGTATATAGTCAGGAGTGGCCTGAGCGGATATGTCACCTATTTGGGTTGGAGATGCCAGACTCCGCCAGACTCCACCTCTTCTTGCCTACCTGGCTGCTTTCCTGAGCAGACAGGTGGGCAAGGAGAGCAAAGCTGGGGTGGCATTTTCCCCCTTCTCCAGTGGTTCAGGAGCAGGACGTGGTTTTGCTGCTGCCCCATCCTCTTCCTGCTTGCTCTCAGCAAGCCGGACAAGGATTGGAAAGCCAATTGAAGCCTGCTGGCTAGGCAGCAGGGCAGAGGGGAAGCAGGCAGGGTGGGGCACCCTCATCAGCTCACTGCTCTCCCCCGCCCCCACCAACTCACTGCATGAAGTCAGCCTCATCACTAGCCTGGCCCTATAATCAGTGCATGGATCTCCTGCCTTCCTTTCGTGATAGGAGGAAGCCCAGGTGAGTGGGGAGTGGTGATTCCCAGATGCAGGGGAGTGGCAACAAGATGCAGGTGTCTAGTTGTCTT
This sequence comes from Lerista edwardsae, assembly GCA_029204185.1. Lineage (NCBI taxonomy): Eukaryota > Metazoa > Chordata > Lepidosauria > Squamata > Scincidae > Lerista > Lerista edwardsae. The sequence goes on from JAJKFI010000116.1 coordinate 3,155,121, forward strand.
AGGTGCACCTTGAGGCACTGCCGGGCCACTGTGAGATACAGGAAACTGGATCAGATGGGCCTTGGCCTGATCCAGTGGGGCTCTTCTTATGTTCTTGTGAGTGGGAATGTGGGCTCCATTCCCCTGCAGATTCAACAACCTTTCACTTTTCTTATTTAACTCTCCCATTTGGACACTAATTTTAATACCTTGTTCTGTGAGCAGTGTAGAACCAGTGGAGAGATTTTTCATGCAGAGTAAGATCAGAGTCTTTCACTTGCAATGGAACTCTCTAAAATGCTGCTGCTATTTAACTTGAGTGGGGAAATTATATTTAAAAAAATGTACGTACTCAAGTTTCCGTGGCCAGAGTTGTTACGAAAAGAGAAACTCATTTTGGGGATCCCAGCTCCACGTTCACAAAACTGAAAGGTTTCCCACTGTTTTGCCCCAATTTTGTGAGGCTTTTTCAAGGGAGTGATCTAACTAGCCTATACCCAAAAAAACTCAAAACCCAATAACCCAGTGGTTCTCAAACGTTTTAGCACTGGGACCCACTGGGACCCACTTTTTAGAATGACAATCTATCCAGGGCCCATCAGAAGTGATGTCATGGCAGGAAATGCCATCATTGCGACACCAGAGCCTGCTGCTTTCCTGAGGAGTTGAGTTATTTTTCAGTCATTTTCCAATAGCAAAGTGAATCAGAAAGAAAAAAGCCTATTTACAACCTTAACACGAGCAAAACAACCACACAGCCCTCCTTTCCAGCATCCCATCTTCCCACATTTTCAATATGGCTGCCCTAGGTGCTTCAGGACTCATCTGAAATTGGCTTTTGACCCACGGGTGGGTCCCGCCCCACAGTTTGGGAACCACTGCAATAACACATTCTATTGCCTCCCAAGTTCAGAACTACTGCAAATAACCCAGCCAAAAGCTTTAAATGTCCTAGGCATAGGGCATTATGCTGGAGGCAGTGTTTGGGTATAGGCTAGTTAGATAACTCCCTTGAAAAAGCCTCACAAAGCTGGGACAAAATGTTGGGAAACCTTTCAGTTTTTTGAACATGGCCTGGGATCCCAAAATTGAGTTTCCCTTTTCATATCGTTTAAAAATCTTTTTTAAGATGTTACAAACCAAAGACATTCAAAAAGATTTAAAAAAAAATCTTGCACAGGAATGTTAAGCGTGCAACAGAAAACTGCCTAACTTTTGAACAGCTTATCTTGAACAGGTTACCACTTCTGCATTTAGGGATCTGGTTCGTTTGTGTTCAAGGCAACTGGAGCTACAGTCTTATACACACATACCCGAAAGTAACTCCCATTGAACTTCATGGGGCTTCTGAGTAGGCATGCCTAGGACTGCAATGTGAGAGAATTGCAAGGCTGAGCAAGGGTTGCCTAAGACCACCAAAGGACTTCATTAAATTGTGCCAGTGATTTGTTGTTTTCTCACCTTTGTTGTGAGTCACCTTGGGCTACATTTGTAGGAGAGGTGGGGACATTTGCAAAATAAAAATAAAACAACAGAAGTAAAATCTGATACAGAAGCTTCATGATTCATTACTCAGTCTTTCCGCTGTTATGCCACACTCCTTTTGGGATCAAGGATTAACCTGTTGCTGTCCTTGATAGTTGTTCTGGTAAGCAATATCACTTATGTTATGAAACCAAGGAGGCAGTTCTCTGTTACAAAGAGCTTATAGTCTAAAGACCAAATCTGAGACAATAGTAGCAGCCATCTTTTTCTCATGTGTCAGCCCTGTTCATGTATGAAGCATGGGGTAGCTGTCAGATTTGAACATCAAAAAGGGTGTGCCAGGTGTACACATTCTCCTTCAAGTTAGCGCTATTGCTTGAAATAGTTTTCTCTCACTTCCAATATAGGAGTCACGTTGGACGAAAAAGGATTTCAGAGGGACAGACTGTGGGGAAATCAAGTGGGAAAGGGGGTTTTGCCTACTGTGGATGTTAAATTCAGAGATGAACACCCTGTTTTATGCAAGAATGAGGTGGATTTGTGATGGAACAAATTGAGCTGCCCCCATAAATCTAAATTTGGGGAAAGCAACAGATCGAATAGAAGGAGGGAAAAGATACAGACCAGGTTAACTTATATTCAATTAAATTAATACCATTAATATGTGAAAATAATATTCTGTTAACTCACAGCCTGATCCTATGTTGGGATAGCAACAGCAGACCACAGAATGCCCTGGCAATGGTAGTTGTAAATGCGCTGTAAGGCACATTGCAGCAGCTGGGAGGGGAAAGGCACCAACAGGGGCCAGTGCCAGTCGACACTGGCCTCTGCACTGCTTGGACAGCCAGCAGGAGCCCATGGCAGTAAGTAGGCAGGGAGGCATTCTGGGGTGAAGGAAATCAGGGGGAGGGCAGCATGGGGGCAGCTCAGGCCCAGAAGGGGAATAGGGGTGGTGTCAGAGACTGCCACTGGATCCTTTCCCACTCCTGGGCCTCAGAGCCCAACACAGTTCTCCTTGGTTCTGCACCAGCTAATTAGCTGGTGGAGCTCCAAGTAGATTCATAGGGAATGCTTGGGTTCTACACTGCATAAGGGAACCAATGTACCTGTACTCCATGGAGACCTTCTGCTGCTTTCCTGGGCCCACAGGATATAGCAGCAGCCGTTTCTGCACCACTTTACCCGGTAGCACTGGCCAGGGATAGGACTGGGCTCTCAAACTATGTCTCAATAAGTGGTGAGCATTAGCTGTTTGCATTGCTAAAGTGGTGGTGGGCAGGGGCGTATCTAGACAAAATTGCGCCCGTGGCACGCAATGAAATTGCGCCCCCCCCCGCACGCAACGTCATGACATTACGATGTTGTGATATCATGACGTTGCGGGGTGTGGCTTCTGCTGCCATGGGTCTGCAGAGCCAACACACACACACAAATAGACGTAAACACACACACACACACACACACACACACACACACACACACACACACA
>JAJKFI010000116.1:3158086-3177186 GCA_029204185.1 Lerista edwardsae
ACACACACACACACACACACACACACACACACACACACACACACACATACCCAGCCAGGGAAATGCAGCCAGCTCTGCTGGCTGTCCCGTCACGCCTTACCTCTTGAAATCCTGCATGAGGCACCTCCGGGACATGGCGGGCTCGCAGTTATAAATAAATAACTCATATATCGGGCAGCCCAGGGGAAGGGGAGGGAGGTGAGGCATCAGGGCAAAAGCGGTGGCTGGGTGGCAAGTGAGGCGCTGAGAAGGCGGCAGCGGCGGCTCCCCGAGTGACAGCGGCCTCTACCACTCTGAGTGGTCCACTCGCGCCTCAGAGGAGGGGGAAGACAGGAGGAAGAGGCCGCAAGGGGTGGGGAGAGGTGGCGGCACCAACCACATAATTGAGGGCGACAGGGCGCCTTAAAGTGGCCTTAAAGTGCCACCGCCGTGGCAGCCAGGAAAAGCCAGCAACTTTTAAGGCCACTGGCGCCCCCATGGTTTGCAGAGCCGGGGGCACGGGGGCAGCTTCCTTCCCCAGGACTGCTGCTCGGGCACTTTAAGTACTCGAGCGGCAGGCTGGGAGGGGAGACGCTGGCGCGCCTCCCGGCTTGGGGCACAAGGGGTCGCAAATTTGTGGGCGGGGAGCAGGGCGCCATGCCAATGGCGCCCCCCACCTTATGGAGCCCCAGGGCTCGTGCCCCCTGCTGCCATACCCTAGTTACGCCTCTGGTGGTGGGGGGGAGAGGTTGAGGAGGAATTTAAAGAGAACTGGAAATTTGCAAATGTTCCACAAAGGCATTACAGGCAAAAGGAGAAAAGGATGGATCTTAGGATGTCATCACGAACAGTTCTGGGACAGGGTACACAGTGGGCAGCAAAGAAAAGAGCAAGGTTGAACCAGCTAAGAAGTCTGTAATCGGTTGACAGCCTTCATTTGATATGCATTTTCAAAATCAGCCTCTGAACCAGCATGTTGGAAAAATGCAACCGACAGGGCCCCAAACCAAATAGGGGGGAAGCCCTTTTTAGAAGACCCAGCTTGAGAAAGTGGCAAGTCGAAATCCCCTTTGCTAGGTTATGTCATGCAGTCCTGACTCCTGGGCACCTAAGCTTTTTTCTTTTTCTTAATTTTCCATTAAGAGGCTATTCCCCTTCTCTTTGCAACTGTTTAGACCGCACAAAAGATTTCCTGTATGGTATGTAGGCGGATTCTGTACTCGACATCTACAAGAGGGGACTTGCCACCTGAAACCAAATGATGAAGAGGGTTCCCTTCCACACTGTCTTCAAGAAAGTGAGAGTGTTCCAAAGCACCAACAGAAGCTTTCCTAGACATTTTTATTCTGCTGTTGGCAACATAACCGTGTGACTTTTTTCTATTTGTAGGATGCTTCTCATCCAAAATTCTCCCCTGATTTTTTTAGTATCAAAGTATACTTTTAGTATCAAAGTATCAAAGTATCTGCTCTTGCTTCCAAAATGGAACTGACAAATTCTGCACAGTTTAGCTCTAATTCTGAATTTTAGACAGTGTATTTTGCATGTGCCTTTTGCCACAACGTTCTGTTCCTTCAGCTCATTTGTCTTTACTCTCCTTCGCTGTATTACAAATGTCCACAGGTGCATTGATACCATATTGCACAAGAGCAATATTGATACAATGGTGTGTGCAGGTGTATTGAGATTTTTTTGGTGTGGTGTTTTACCTATGCATAGGAGCTTTTTTGTAGTGTTTCATCATACGTACGTCACGTGCATCTGTAATGTAGAGGGGGTGAAAAGATGCAGTGTAATGGAGGAAACTTAAGGCTGTGGCTTACGGCACATATCCCAGTTATGGAATCAATTTTAAGCATTCTCCTCATCAAACCAAAGTTAAGGAGAAATGGAACACAGCACAGAACAAACTTCTGGAACTACAAAGAAACAAAATGGAGAAAATTCTTTATCCTGTCAGTTTGGACTTGTCAGTTTGGACCCAAGAATAATGAATCAAGTTTTAGATGATTAACTTTTAAGAAGGGGCCATATGAACATGGGGGCTATAAACTGAAGGCACATAAGTCTCTTCTTCGAGGCTCTGATGGTGGCCTCCTATCATAGGGACCGGAAAACACAAATACATGACGGATGATTTCCCTTCCAACAATGAACTGTTGTTGTTGTTGTTGTTGTTGTTGTTCAGTCACTAAGTCGTGTCCAACTCTTCGCGACCCCATGGACCACAGCACGCCAGGCCTCCCTGTCCTCCACTAGCTTCCGGAGTTTGCCCAATTTCATGTTCATCATTTCGGTGACACTATCTAACCATCTCATCCTCTGCCGCCCCCTTCTCCTTTTGCCTTCAACCTTTCTCAGCATGAGGGTCTTTTCTAAAGAGTCCTCTCTTCTCATGAGCTGGCCAAAGTATTGGAGCTTCAGCTTCAGGATTTGTCCTTCCAGGGAGCAATTGGGCTTGACTTCCTATAGGATTGACCGATTGGATCTCCTTGCAGTCCAGGGGACTCTCAAGAGTCTTCTCCAGCATCTGAACAGTAACCTTTGCTTATTAAATTTTAAGTTCTCCCACATGTCCTTCAGTATCTCATGATGGCACCTACAGTGCGACTTTATTTAAATGGGATAGATTAGTGATGGTGAACCTATGACAAGTGTGTCAAAGGTGACACACCACAACATTTGGGGTGACTCACCAGCATTCACCAATACATGACAATAACTGAGAGCGTAATCCCAGGGATTGCGCAGCCCCAATGGAACATAATTGCGTCGGTACTATGTCATTAGCGCCGACACGGGAGCGCCAAGCAGCACCCCCCGCATCAGCACTAATGCTCCCAGACCAGTAGCGCCAGCCTGGGAGCGCGGGCAGAGAGTCGCCCGTGCACCAGCCAAACTCGGCTGGTGCAGGGGCAGTTCTGGGTGAGAGGTTGGAGCTGGGTGGTGGGTGGGCAGGCTGGTGGATACGCTGGCCCAGGGAGGGGGTGGGCTTGGGATGCAGCAGTTAGGCCGCATCCAAGGCCTCATCCCCAGGCCGTGGGGCCCCAATTCGGGCCGTGCGTTCTCCTCAGTTCTGTGCCCGCAGTTTCTCAGGCCAAGATCCGAGGAGCACATCGGGGAGGCTGGTGCCCTGTAAGGCTGGCGCTGGGTGTGAGGTTGTAAAGCTGACGCTGGTGCCCTGGCGCTGGGGAGGCTCCAGTCGCTCTGTAAGCTGCGTTGGATGCAGCGCAGGCCAACCTGCCTGCCTGCCTGCCCTAGCGCAGCTTAGGATTCAGCTGTGAGTTTGTTTTACTCATTTTTCATTCTGGTAATTATTAGATAAGGGACGTGGTGGTGCATCGAGTTAATCCGCTGTTGCTGGGCTTTCGACCGCAAGGTTGGGAGTTCAAGACTGCGTGACGGAGTGAGCTCCCGTTGCTTGTCCCAGCTCCTGCCAACCTAGCAGCTCAAAAGCACCTAAATGCAAGTAGATAAATAGGGACCACTTCGGTGGGAACAGCGTTCTGTGCGCTACGGCGTAGAGTCAAGCCGGCCACATGACCACAGAAGCTTGTTCTCAGACAAAACGCTGGCTCTACAGGCTTTGAAACAGAGATGAGCACCGCCCCCTACAGTCGGTCACGACTAGACCATTCGGTCGTGGGGAAACCTTTACCTTTAATTATCAGATGTTTCTTTATGTAATATGTAGCACTGCACATGATTGGACTGTAGTTTTTGTTTAACTAAATGAATATATAGAATTGTTTCTCATCTGTTTGGGAGGGAGGTTGGCCCACCAGCAGAACCAAGTTAAGCATTTCCCTAAGTTTTGACACACTGAGCCCAAAAGGTTCACCATCACTGGGATAGACTTAAAAGGTGGGTGATGAATCAACTAAAAAAGATTTAATGGGTGGGTTTATAATTACAATTACAGCGCTATCTGTACAACCCGGTACAGGGTCTGTGCTGTACCCAATGCAGGGCTGGTGCAGGCTGGAGGGCAGGCGCAGGCCTCAGAATAAGGTATATTTTTCCTCTTACCCCATGTCAAGAACCAACCTACCCTATGGGGATCTGTGCCAGTTGTTTAGCTGGCTCACATCCAAGCAGGTTAGGAATGGATACAGCAAATGCTGCCACTGCCAATCCCACACTCTCCAGACCTGATCTTCCCCCCCCCCCATTGAACCCTTCCCGACCAGAAATGCCCTCTCCTCACCTTCAGACCACCCTCTTGCCACCCTCTCCCATCACCACCACACACTGCCTGGCCACATGGGATGTGCTGGCTGGCATGGGGGTGGCACCAGCAGGTCGGCACACATCATGCTCATGCTTCCAGCTCTCAAGTCGGTGCAAAGGTGCCTTGTGGCCCATTTGCAACAGAGGTAGCACAAGGAGGCCTGTGCCAGCTCAGGTTCCAGTTAAGATTGGGCTGTTAATTGTTTTAGGGTAAGATTGGAGCAGGCCCATTGCTCAGTAGATCTGATTGGCATGCAGAAGGACTCTAGATTAAATCCCAGCATCTCCAGTTTAATAGGAGGGCAACTAACAACCCCTGGAAAGCTGTTGCCAGTCATAGCATGCTGGGCAGAATGGAACAACAGTCCCACTTGGTGTAGGATTGCTTATAACTGAGAGTTCACAGCTCAGTTGCAGGCCATGCCAAAGGTTTCGGGTTTGATTCTGAGTGCCTCCAGTTCAAGCAAGACTAGGAAAGTAAAGACTAGGAAATTACTGCTTTTAGCTATTGTTTTTAATTGTCAAATATTGTGTTTAAGCCGCCTTGGGGGCCTTTGGGCAGAAAGGCGGGGTATAAATTAAATAATAATAAATAATAATAAAGATTCAACGCTGGTGTGAGGATTTTAAAAATTTTTGGTATAACATAAATGGTTTAGCTATACTACAATTTACGCTACGCCTTTGTATTAGACACATGCATTACAATGCATTAGCAGCAATAGGATAGATACAAACACAAAATTTAAGGAAGCTAAAAAGATTTTGATGACACCAAAAAAAACTAAGATTACTGTTGAAATCAGATTCTCTGAATTGTATAAGAAACATTAAAAATTCAGCATAAGCTATTTCTATGTTACACAATCTGTTTAAAAAAAAATAGAAGGCTTTCACCTATGGATGTACGCAGATGTTAATATTTCTATTTTCTATGCCCTTTCTGTTAGATCAGTGGGTTCCCAAACTGTGAGCCATAGCTGCCATGAAGACCCATCAGGTTTTTCCCCACAGGATCCGCATGAAAATCCCACCGCCCTACAGTATACAACGTATAGGATTGCAGGCCTAATGGGGAGCTGTGGCCAATGGCCCAGTAGGTCAAAGGAGCCACCAGTCAAAAAGGTTTGGGAACCAATGTGTTAGCTCAATACACTTTTGGAGTTCATGTGATGGGGCTCTTGGTCTTGACCTAACCCAGGGCTCCAGCTTGGCAGAATCTGGCCTGAAAACATATTTCGGATGCAGACAATCCTAACTTTCATCCCCAGCATGAACCCTGCCTAGCAGCTGCAGATCAGAGTAAACCATGCTAAGCTATCTGGACCGAGGCTCTGATTCAGGAGACAGCAGCTGCCTCTGACCTCAGGGAGAAGGTCCTGATCATCCCAGAATCAAGTTTGGAGACTACTGTGTTTCCAAGTGCCGCATATGGAAATCCTCCTCTTGCGCTGTGCCCCCAGAGGGTTGTGGAAGGGAGTGGCCCCACAGGGAACGGCAGCCTTCCTAGAGCCGCCAAGTGTTCTTCGTCAAGGCTCGTTAATTTGGCTTGCTGGATGTTTCGAAGCCTTCCTTGGGGGGTCATTCATTATCAGCGACAGACTCAGACAGGCTCTGGGAGAGCTCTGGTGCAGCCTTGGTGCTGTTATAATTCTATCAACTGAATTATGATAGTAAATATATCCCCGTGGAGGGATAGGGAGGAAGAAAGCATGGGGATCAATCCAGTCACCATCCAACACAGCGCAGCCTTCTTTGAAGCACGTGGGGTGATGAGTGGCACTGCGCAAAATGATCCTTGGCCAGGTCTCAGCAGGTGGAGAAGCTGGGTAGGAAAGGGACGTTCTCAGGTCCTCAGAGGAAGGATGATGTAGGTGATAGGTTTGTGATAGGTTTGCTGAGACAGAGAGATAGATGAACAGACAGACAGAAATACTGGATGAAGAGGTGTGCAAGACCATCATATAGGCTTTTAGAAGGCTACTGTCATGGGATTAGAACTTGGGATGCCCAGTTCGGTAAGCGAACACTGCCCTTCAGCCAGTGGGCCACTCAGCTCCACAGCGAGTCCATTTTGCCACAACAGGTACTGCAGCTTGTCAAGCCTGGCATTCTGTCTCCCATCCAAAAACAAGGACACAGATTCTCCTGCTTAGCTTCAGGCAGTACCAGCAACTAAACTATCAGTCCACACCTCCTGCTAGAATTAGGGACAGATTACACATTGTGATGAGCATGTGGAGGTTGCCCATCTATGCCTCCTCTCACACACACCCAGTATAGTTTAAGAAAATGTTAGCTATCACATCATCACACTTAGCATTTCCCCAGGGCCAGTCCAAGCCCTCCTGGTGCCAATAGTCTGCCGAATGTTGCTCCCCCTTACCCAGTGTTCCACGCTCTGCTCCTCCCATTTTCCAATGCTCTAGCTCAGCACTCGTTTCTCCTCCACATGTCCTGCTTCTCTGTTATATCCCCCTCTAGAGGAGGAGCAGTAGTGGCCAAGGTGGAGAGAGATGAGCACTCTTCTGCTACCCAAGGCCAGCCTTTTTAGTTGACTTCATGGATGGCCAAAGCTGCATTTCTTCCTTCCTTGTAGTCACAGCCAATGAAATAGAACAGTGGTGGTCCTTTCAAAGCCTGATGCCACGGCACGCAGCCTCTTTAAGCAGTGCCAGTCATGCACTTGTCATAACTTGTAGTGTGGGCCACACATGCACTAAGCTAAGACCAGATTTTTTTTCCTTGTTATTTCTACAGGACCTCCCAGATCCAAATTGTTCTGCCCCCTGTTTTCTGATTGGCTTGGGGAACCTATGAGATTCCAGAGACGGGCTTCTAGTTTTGATGTTCTTACACCATGTTCTCAAAAACATCACCTATGCCTGCTCTCAAAAACTGAACATGCGCATGTGAGTCAGATCATAATCAGCATCACTCTGAGGTTTACGATGGCAGCCTACAGTATTGCGCAAATTTCTGATAGCTTTGACACATTTTCTTTCCTCTGAATTAAAATCAAGGAATTGAACCATTAACAGAAAAGGTTCAGTTCTGGATTAGGTTCATCATGATTTTTGAACTCTCCAATTTGGTTCCAGTTTGGACAGTGAGATTTAACAAGTAGTTGGTTCTGAGCCACATGAGATGCAGAATAATATTAAACACCTTTGCTTGTTCTCAAACATAAAGAATGGCATGTGAGACATGCTTATTATTGTACGTTTAAAATCTTTTTTAAAAAAATTGAGCTTTTGCCAACAATTTTTTATAAGCTAGGAAATATAAATAAAATGTTAATCATGGGACTGAAAATTGAATACCTGACCATTGAACCACTTGTGTCAAGCCAAATGCTGTTTTTAGGGCTCCTGGATCCAAATCCAGTTCAGGTTCAAGGTGGCTGAGATATTTTAGATTGTAGTTCAGTTTTAGTTCAATGCTAAAATCTCATTGTCAGGAAGCCAAGGGAAGGACCTGCTGTGATGTCTCCGGTGAAATCCAAGGGAGCATGCAGAGTCCTGCAGTCACAGCTGGGGTGAAATAACCTGAGCTGTGGCTGAGAGCGCGCGCGCGTGCCCCTCCAAACAGTGCCCATGGCAGGTACTATATCACTCCCCAGGGCAGATATGCCACTGGAATAATTTGTCCATATCTCACATATTGCATCCTGTAAAAATGCTGTACTACAGCATAGGCAGATTGCAAAGAGGCAAGAATAGAACAGTGACTCCTGCAGAGATACAGTGGGCAGTCTCCTCTGAGGGGAGTCATTTTTTTCTGTCTCTGCAATGAGAGGGTGTGGGTAAACCAATTATCTCTGCTGTAGAAACATGGTAGAATGACCTATCCCAAACTGAGATGGGTTGGACGGAGCAAAGACTCATACAGAGAGGCAGTGGGAAGCCTCCTGTGTTGGTTCGTGGGAGGCCTTGATTTAATCATCCAAGACTAAGGACACAATCCTAAACTGAGTTAGGCCGGCATAAGCTAAGCCAGCAAAGTTTGGCCAACATAAGGGACACCGTAAAGTATATTTGGACCACTCTTGAAGTCAGAGGCCAGCACACAGATGTGTGCCATCCTCCCTGACTCCAAGAGTGGTCCAAACACGCTTTATGGTGGCCTTTGTTCTGGCCAAACTTTGCTGGCTTAGCTTATGCCAGCCTAACTACAGTTTAGGATTGCACTCTAATTCTCAGTAGGGAAACCTCCTTGCTTTAAATTTCCTGAGAAATTTAAATTTCACTGATGTTGCAGTCGAGTCTCTTGGCCAATCTTGGACACCAAGCAAATGCTTTGCCCCTAAACTCTGTGGGACTGATGGAGGAGAAAGTGATGCCAATCAAGGAGAGGAACAGAAAGAGAGTGATTGAATGGAAAGAGAGCCCATCTGTCTGAGGAAGAGAGAAGTCAGTGCTGAGGTATTTCAGCCGCAGAAGTTTTGGGATGCCTGATTCATAGTATGACTAAAAGCTTATTTCGTTGAGATGCCAGGATGGGGAGAGAAGCTGGCATGCAAGATCTGGGGGAGGAGCCATGGAGGTCGAAGCCACCGTGACTTAGATGGACTTTGGCTCTGCTCCTGCAGGGATGTTATATTCGTGAAGCTGCCTTCTACAACACGGACAAAGCATTTTCTTCTCCATCCAATACCCCCAGACCTGTAAATGATCCCCCTTCTATATTAACTACTACTAGGAGAGCTGATCTTTCATCTTCCAACCTTTTTTCAAATCTTTCTAACTCCAGTGTCAGTTTTCATCTTTGATGGCCGCCTCTGTGAGTCCACACAGTCAAGCCATTGGCTGAACCACTGTGATGTCACAGAATGTTTTCAAATGTTCTAACTCCTTGAAGTACAACTGCCAGCCATGTAATGTTGGCCAAACATATTCTTGTAAGTGTCTTTGAGGCTGCTTGTATTGAAAGGTGGGAAGTTAATCCTATGCATAAATTAAACTTTGCTGTGGAGATCAAACAGGGTAAAAGGGGTTACAGATATGAGGAAAAATCAGTTGTTTGCTATTACCTAGGTATTTTTTTTGTCCTCTTTGCAAGAAGAATAATGTTACCATTACTCTTGTTGTTAAGATATTCCTCAAATGAATGCTATAGATATGTTGCTGTACATGATAGAGAGAGGTTCTGAGAGGGAAGGTGAGTGGGTGGACAGTGATAGAAAAAGGAAGGAAGGAAGTTGATACATAGATGTGCCAGGAAGAATCTTAGGTGGATAGATATGCAAGGAAGAAAACTAGTTGAGTGGATAGATGGATGTACAAATGTATGTGTAGAGAAGGATGGTGTGTTTTTCCCTTGCCCAGTAAATGAGACAGACGAAACTGCGGGGGATGTTCCATACCTCCTGGTGGAATATCTGCTGAATGCATTTCGTTCTGCACTTGGAAGTGTTGTCAGAAAATATCTTGGCTACCAGTTTGCTCTTTTGGCATTAGTGAGAATGATTTCAGATTCATGCAGGGAACAGAGGACAACCGTTGATTCCATTTTGTTTGAGGAGAGTGGGGGTTTTCCCCCTTTTATTTTTTATTTTCCTTTCTAATTTAGATCATGTTGTTCATACATCCCTGCCAACTCTATTGGGCTTTTGTCTAAGATGGCTTTATCGATCATTTATTGCTGTCTGGTTCTTCCACACCAAACTTCTAGCAGTAGAATTGAATAATTGCATTCCCCTGTGCAACAAATACTGCCTGTCTGCAAACTGGTCATCAAAGGCCCCTAGAATTGTTTGATCAAATTGCATCAACAAAGTGTCACTGAATATGATTTCATTTCTTTTGGACTATAGTTCGCATTTCCCCCCACTTCCTTAGGGTGCAATCCTAACCAGCTTTCCAGCACCAACATAGCTGTGCAAGTGGGGCAGGTGCTGCATCCCGCAGTGGAGTATAGTCATAGAGGCCTCCTCAAGGTAAGGGAATGTTTGTTAAATTACACAGCACTTTATTTTCTGCATGAAATACTGTAAGTATGTTTTCAACACAACAGACAAAAAGCCAGACGACCATTTGCCAAGAGGCTGGTCAAACAAGGCTGTGATACCATTTCAGCTTCTCAACTTCTCATTGCAACCCGATATAAAAAGACACATTCAGCCATTAAATGCTGTGAAGGGGGGAACAATGCACATGTGTGTGACAAAAATCAGAGGTATGTGATTCTGGTCAGCAGCAGCCAGAAGGCTTCTTGTCTAACAGCTAAGCAGCAGCAGTCTATTTGAGGAGTGAGAACCAGGGAATTTTATCCATGGAGAGAGGATATCCCCTGTTCCTTTCCTTTGTTGTTCTGGTTCATTATGTCCTGCCTCTTATTCCACCTTAATTCTGGTATAACTAAGAATTTCTAAAATTAGTTCTGTAGTTTCAAGATTCACAGGTTTGTTTTCTGTGTGTTTTGTTTGCAATTTTCAGTTCCTTCAGTTTATTGGTGTCTTTTCCCCTTCTGTGTTACAAACTGCACATTTTAAGTAATAAAACTGCCAAAAAAAAAAAAAAAGCAGTCTTCGGCTGCAATCCTATACATGCTTTCCGGGAAGTAAGTCCCATTGTATATAACTTCTTATACAGTATATAATTCCCTTATGAGTAAATAAGCATAGGATTGGGCCCTTCATGTACATGTGATCACATTAAGATGGTTTGGTGCAATGTTTTAGTGATGTGCAAATGTGTTTCTACACTTACAATCACATCCAAATTGTTTTGTTGCAGTGTTTTATAAACGTGCACATGTCCATCGGTAACGCTGAAGAGAGGATAAGACATGAAGAAAAGAAAACTGTGGCAAACAATGCACTGTACAAAATTTGGAAATGTAAACAAGAGACCACTGAACAATTCCTACTGCATTGGTACCATTTCAGAAGTTGGTACCATTTCATTTCTGACCTGGCAATTCAGAATATCAAAATCCAGGGAGACAATTGGATGAAGATAATTTTAGAAGCATCTCATACTTATAAAGAGGTATACTTGTCCTTAACCGATTTTGCTGCTAGTTTCAGAAGGGAAAATGTGAGGAAAGCTGCAAGTTTGTCTACCAGCCCAATCCTAGCCTGCGTTGGAGCAGGTAGGCCGGTTGGCCTGCACGGCATCCAATATAGGCTGGGAGGCCGCTGGAGATCAGCTTGGGGTAAGGGGAAGTCCAGCAGCCGCAATAGGGCTTCTCAGATCTGTGCCAGCTAAATCACTGGCACAACCCCAAGAGGCCCATGCAAGGCCTACCAGGCTGTGGCCAGGGGTTAGGATCCAGCAGAAGTGCCAGCTCCACACTCTACCCCTTCCCTGGACTGCCCTGCCCATGGGCCCACCCTCTCTCTCTCCTCTCCCCGCCCCCCGCCTCCCCCCCCCACCTCCCCAAGCCCCTGCGTTGGGCCCAGCTTACCTGGGTGACCCATCAGCATCCATGGGCCAGCGCAACTCCCTGCACTGGCCCATCACTTCCTGCAATGGAACAGGCTTACCTTGCGGTTTGTGTCAATCCTGGGTTGGCACAAGTGACATGCGCTGGCCGAACAGGTGCTTAGGGTTGCACCCTACAAGTAATGAAAAAGATTTACTTTCTGCATTTCTGCATATCAGGTTGCTGTTAAAAGCAGAGGAGCAAAGACAAGGATAAAAACGTTGGCAGTTTTGTGTTTATGCTTATTTTATGTCCAAGAGGTTTCAAAACAACCCCACATTCTACTCCGGTGCTTGTGTATTGCAAAGGTTGGAACAGGGCTGAAAAGTGAAACGCCAGATCTGGGTGTCTCTGTCCAGAAGATATTTTTTAAATGACAACGTTTCTAATCATGTCCCAGTGTTTCAGAAGGTTTGTCACGGGTATGAGAGAAAACATTTTAACTATTTCTCGGGCTGTAATCACCACAGCCAATCTTCAACACCAGGTTTCTCTTGCACCCCGGCGATGAAAGCAGGGTATTTTGATAAAGCTAGGGGAGGGAGCACCACACCATTCATATGGTTCATCAAAGTCAAAGCCTTATTTTCTTCACTTTTTTTAGTTTAGCTTTCTTCTCCCCCTGCCCCCCCTTTTTTACTACCCTCCTGAAATATCAGCTAAGAGGGATTAGGTCAGTAATTCCTGAATGGTCTGCCAGAGTGCATGAGCCTGTTGCAAGTGAACAGCTAGCGTGCCACATGAAATAAGTGTAATTTAATAATTAAGGCTTGTAGGTGCCAGAAGAACACTGTAGTCCTCCACCATGAGACTCCTTTTTCGTCTCTGCATGAGTTACTGCTTCGGTGTCACTTGTCCTCCGGGATCAAAGCAATTGTGCTCTGTCTATGCATTGGCTGTGGTAAGATCGTGCACTCGCTCCCATTGCAGATTCAGCAGAGCCCTCAAAAGAAGTTTTTTTCTGTGTGTTACTGTTATAGTCTTGCCTCCACCAGGGGGCATTATCTCTGCACTGGGTGCAAATGGATTATCCAATCTCTCCTGTCCAAGAATAAAGAGAGGAGGCTGTCTCTTTCACCTCTGCATGAGTTGGCTTCCTTAGAGAGGTGAGTTGTTCTGCTGCAAGTTTACGTCACAGCAACTGAACAATCCAATCATCCCTTGTGCAGAAACACAACAGGATTGCCCTGCCTCAGAGGAGGTCCTTTGCTTCTCTGCATGAGTCAATGTTCTGGCTGTATCTCCTCCCAATCAGCCTGCATTGGAGCCAGACTGTCCTGTCTTGTCTTTGTAGGACATGCTCTCCCCTGACAAACATAGTGGCTTGTCCTCCACAATGCTGCACATCGGGCAAGTGTTATTCTAGACTTTGCCTTCTTCGAAGCAAAAGACATTCTTGACTAGATGGCTCCCACTTGGGAGTGGACTTCTCAGAGAGCTTAGCCAGCCCAGGACTTCCTGAGGCTGTGTGCCAAATGCTGTCCCCCTTACCTGGTGATGTGCCAACCTCTGCATCTCCCACCCTAGATTGTGAGAAGGGGGAGCAGAGCAGCTACGTGCAGTGCAGGGGAGGCAGAACTGCCCTACCGGAGTTCTTTGAAAAGTGTCCCACTGCTATGATCATGCAAACACTTACAATCCACGGGCTTTGAGCAGCTGAAGGCCATGAGTTGTGTTTGCAGGATCACACCCCCTGCAGCAGCAATGGAGGCACTTTTCAAAGAACTATGGTAGGGCAATTCTGTCTCACCACATGTCTGGAGCAGACACTGATGAAATGGGCACCATCTATCATCCTCTGCCTGAGGCAGCTGCCTCAGCTGGTCTCATGAATTAGCCAGCTCTGGTGGATAGTGTATTTAAAAAGAGTAAACACTGATTGCCCAGTTCAATAGGTATTTACTAAGTCCTACTGTGTTCAGAGGGATTGTTCACAGGTAAGTGTGCCTAAGGCTTGCAGCCATAAAGTAAGCCTTTGAGGTGTAAGGATGAAATGTCTATGCAGTTTACTTCTGAGGAGTTTTGGAGACAGTGGACAAAGCTGAAGTTTTCAAACTTTGGAGAACTCTGAAAATTTTTACTTGTTTGTTTTTGCAACACTTGCATGCGATCATCTCAAAATGAAAAGAGTGCTAATAAATGACTGATGCAGCGATACTGTGGCCGGCTCTGAAAGTCATCTAGGCTTGGAGAGTTTAAAAAGAAAAGTGTAACTGCAGCTTTAACAAACCTCTCCTCTCCTCTCCCCTCCCCCTCTCTATTTTTCTCCAGAAGTGATCCTACACTTTTTTTCTTTCATTCTTTTCTCTCCACCACTGGTCTATGAATCAGCCCCAGAAAAGCCAGACGGATTGATTTTTTGGTTGCCACCAGAGGCCTCCAAAGGAACAGAGTGGGTGAGGCAGGAGAATCACACAAGCAACTTTATTAAATACATCCTTCTTGCTTGGCTGCTTTCCCTTCAGATAAGGTTCACTTATAATGATGATTATTTATATAGCTCCATATCCGTATCTATGGCAATTCACAAAGAATGAGAGAATAGGGCCCTGTTCCAAGGGATGTCCAAGGATCTTGGACCTTTACACAGGGAAACAACAGGTTTTTGGTGAATTAGAAGTAACTTCAACCACTGGGGGCTTGTTCCCAGGTAAGTGTGCATGGGACTGCAGCCTTCACTCCTGCATCCCTGGATGATTTCCTGTTCATTCTGGCCTGCTCTGCTCTGACACGACATAGGATAAAACTAGACTACCCAATCATTGATGACATAGAGATAAGACACAATTACCTGCACTCAAGGAGGGCACCCTTTGAGTTCTGCTTGATCTCCAGATTTACTGTATTGGGATTCTTCAATCCCTCCCACTGCAGAGGGCCAGGAGAACTGCCCAGCCTCAGATGAGGCTACCTGTTGCATCTCTGCATGCCAACAGCCCTGCAACATGATCTTAAGCACTGGAAGTGAAGTGAACCCAACCACACTCAGCAGAATCTACCCATCAGAAAGTGCGCAAAGGATTATAACCTAAAGAACCTTCGCTGGCTTGGGATCTTTTTAAATTGGAAATATCTTCAAGGACCTTGATTCGGTTAAAAAAAAAATCACATCTATAGCATGCAACGGAACAAGTGCGTTAGCAGCCCCCTCAAATCCCATTGCTGTCCCCAGACACAATCCTAAGTACATTTACTCAGAAGTTGCATTGTACTGCTCCCAGGACATAGAATTGAAGCTTCAGACTACACTTACTAGGGAGTCCCATTCAACTCAATGTCGAATTTACTTCTAAGCAAACATGCTTCAGATTGCACTGTACAGCTGCAGTCCTCCCTGAGCACATTTCAAATTCCATTGGAACTAGCAAGGCTTGCTTCTAAGTAAAACGTAGCAAGTCACAGGAGTTTAACTACAAATAACTTTTCACTGGATTGGTGCTTTTATACTTCCATGGCTTCATCCTGGATGAAAAGAACATAAATAATATCTTTATAATGGCTGTGATAACGGACGAAAACTTGTGGAACTAATCATGGAAGATGTTGTTTTGTAGAAAATGTGAATTAAAATATACACACAAATGATAATAGTAATATACTGTACTTGTTGCTCAGAATCGGTGCCTCCTCCAATGAGGAGTTTATGCTCTTGGGATGCAGGTACAATTCCTATGCTAACAAACTGTGGCTAAATTGTGGCATTTTAAAACTAACAAACTTGCCAGCCAGAGATTACACTGCTGTAACCACTGCTGAGGTTGCCAACTGCTTTCAAAATTTCAAATGCTTTCAAATGAAATAACATCTGCTTCATTTGCAGAAAACAGCAGGTGAAGCTGGGCCAAGTAATACTATGTCACCTGATAAAGTGGACAGGCCAAGCTGCTGGTTCAGAAAACAAGAGTCTTTTTTTTTTGTCCCCTCTGTTTTTGATTGTAAAAAATTTACAAATTAAGGACATCAGAGTTTCCCAAAAGACATGGGAGCTGGAGTCAGTAGTTGGCAACTCTATTTTACAGTACAGCACCTACCACCGAGGTGATTCAGCTTCCCTAAATATTAAACAATAAATATGATTAAACTGCTGTCGTGGGGATCAAGTGGGGCTCAGCAAGCCTTCTTGGGCTGACTTCTGCGAGTTAAACATGACTAACAAATAAGGCACTCTCAACAGATACAAACTATTTAGTTCATTTTTATATAGCCTTTCCCCCCTCCCTTCTCCTACCATAATTTTTCTACATAAGAAGAAATTGAGAAACAAGAGAACCACTTCGCTAAAAAAATTCCAAAACCCACTAAATACAGCGCGGGTAGACGACGTGAAACTCAACAGCAGAGCAGCTGCCTGCAGGGCCTCCCCTTGCTCAGTGGGCGAAGAAGGGCTCGCAGGGTTAGGCAGGCAGGCAGAAGGGAGGGATGACGGGGAAATAGGAGGAACGCTGGCTGTGATTGGTCGAAGTGCCTGCCATTCAGAGCCGCCGCGCCCTCCTGTTGGATGCTGCCCCGCGGCCTTATCATTCCATCTCTTCGGTGCTCCCATTTCGTCACGCTGCTGCTGTCGTTTTTCCCTGTACTGTGAAAGACTCCTTTGCTCGTCTCCCTCCGCCAGGAAAGAAAGTTCCTGCCTATCCTACCCGTTCGCGTTGCTCCTCCCACTTCTGCGAGGCCACGCCCACTCCTCTTCCCTTCCACATTGTGCTGTCTCTCTTTTGGGGGGGGTTCATGCAGGGGAAAGGATACCAGCAGGGTATGCTAGAGTTTTATGAAATTAATAAAACAATAAAGCGAGAAAAATTGTCCTCCCCTTAACGCTAGGAGAATAACTCAATGAAACTTAATCAGGAGTTGAATTTAAGACATTGCAAAAGAAATACTTCACACTGTGCAGAATTTGCTTATGGAGTTCACAGACAGTCACTAGCTTTGATGACTTAAACAAAGTCTGTTGCTGGCTATTGGCTCTGATAGCTAAATGGAACCTCTGTGTTCTGAAACAGACTACCTCCAAATATTAAATATATTAAAATCCCAATTACTCAATTAAGAATAGATGCTGGGTAAAAACAATAGGAGGCTTTTGCTTTCAGGCCCGATTTGTAGAATTCCTGGAACCTCCATATACAGAGACTGTATACCTATGAAAAAGATGGGAGGCAAGAAGTGTTGCCTTCATTCCATTTGTGGGCTTCCCAGAGGCATGTGGCTAGACTCTTTTGGAAACAGGATGCTGAACTTGGTGCAACCCAGCAAAGCAATTATTATGTTCTTGTGGAGGATGAGCCTATCAAAAGCATTTTAAATGGAACTTCGGTGTACAGGAGCAGTGGACCACTCAATACAAAGGGTTAGCCATGTTAACCCAGTGGGGCAAACACAATTGCAGCCAACATAGTACAGATTAGAGCCCACATCATCAGATATGCAAGAATCTGAGCTGCATCTAATTACACTTCTGTCATCACAGTTAGCAAATGTTTTGAGGTGCCACCACTTGCGACCCACGAGATTCTTGGTTGTTTTCAATTTACTTCTAAAAACTAGGAATTGCTCCAATTTTATATGTTCTTACTGAGAATAAGTCCATCAGTGGATAAGGCTATTAACCAATATAGCTCAATGGAACCTCCATACACAGGAGTTATCTACCTCTGCTTGCTAACTGCTAGCCAACAACCATGGAAGTCTGTTGCCTTTGTACCTCTTATGTATTTGGTTCTGATCTAGCAGGGCCTTTCTTGTGTTTGCCAGCTTTGGCAATAGGCTAGAAGTTCCTCAAACATTGGGTCATCATGTATATATGTCCTGTGCCCTGAAGCTCCCAAGATTGTTTGATTTAGGGTGGCGCCATGTTGGACAAGATGTCACCATTCTAGAGCAACTGCCCTAGGAACCTGTACTCGGGGCTTGTTCAGAGGAAATGTGCATGTTCTGTTTTGGGACACTGATAATTGTATAGGTTCTCTGCAGAACCCAGCAAGCCCCTCTTGAAAATGCAGCTTGTTGGTTCTGTGGGGCCAGTGTGTGGAGCTTAAGGGTGGCAGATTTGATTGTTTGATAGGGGCTCTGTCAAGTTGGGAAAATGTCCCATAAGAATATTGAGATTTTGCCCACTCCTGGAAGTTACAGTATTTCCAATCTTTGGGGTTCTTGGATGTCATGAGATACACCTTCTGTGAAGTATTTGGGGGGAGGGTATTTTCCATGTGATTTTATGGAGTTGGGTGGCCTTTTCTGCTGAACACCTGCTGTGGATAGGTGGGACAGGGAGAGTTGAGGCTACTTAGAGCGAATTCCTCTGTATATGTGTGCACATGTGCTTTTATTGGAAGTATGGAGTGTGTCCTATGGGTTGCTCTGATATCAGTGGGTTTGTCTTAGAGGGCCTATGGAGCTGGTAAGGTGTTCATGTGTTGTTTTCTGTTCAGATGTGGGGATCAGAAACAGCAAATTAACAGCAGCACATTCTGGGAAGCTGGTCTGTGGAATTCATGCACACATGCAGAATTCATGTATCTGGGGCACTGTGGGCTTAAAAAGAAGCTATAGAGAAAGTAGTGGTGCCCTCACTACAGGGAACCTGTTCCACAGGAGGCTTTTGTAAGGTTCTGTTTTGTGGTTTCTGCAAAACTTATTAACTTGTTGTATAGAGTTCTGTAAGGTTTGGGGCCTGTGCTGTGGGGAGCAAAGGAGTTTCCGAAGCTCCCTGGAGTGGATGGGTCTGCTCCAGCAGTGTATGTACGTACCTTTTATAGGGATGTGAAAAGTTTCTTTCAGATTTGGGAGAGGGGCTGCCTACGGCAGGGCACCAGCTAGTAGCATGGTTTGGAGTCCCTCTGTGGATTCAGGGTTGATTTCGTAGTGGGGGGGCCTTTGTGTTTGTTTATGAAAATAAAAGGGGGATTCTCCATGAGATCCTCTGAGTTGCTTGGGGGAGGGTTGTGGGAAGAGAGTCCTAGTAAACTTTTGACCTTGAGGGGAGGGTGACAGCAAAAAGAAATAAAACCCCATTTTCCACTCCCTCCTTTAGGGAAGAAAGGTGAAGAGATAAAGGGGGAAGAGAAAGAGGGAAAGTGGAAGGAGAGAGAGAGAGAGAGAGAGAGACGCAAAAAGGGAAGGAAGGAGCTAGACAAACACATACATGGGTGTTTTTTGGGGGGGAGGGGGGGAGGGGTGTCCTTGCATCTACGGAATAGTCAATAGAATAGACTTCAGCGCTTTCCCTTCCACATTCCCACTTCAAACATTCGAGAACAGAGATAAGGTTATTGGCAGGGGAGGACGCGTTGCTTCTCTTATGCGTCCAGTTTCTGGGTATCCCTCTCCAGACACCGAATCCGGATCCCTTCCCCCAATCCCACCCTTCCTAAATATTGGGAGGCGGGGAAGAGCCTCGTGGGCAGAGCCATCACCCCCCCCCCCCCGCTCTTTTTTGCTTGTGCAGCTGGCCTGCTGGTGGTAGT